>CALNVZ010002006.1:20263-62866 GCA_940671915.1 Paracentrotus lividus | reverse complement strand
AGAGCAATCCTTTTCAGTAGAACTTTCTACTATATAATTGTTCCTAAATACCTTGAAAATAATTTGAAAAGCTCACAATTATTTTTGTTGACCCATGGTTTACCTTTCCCACTACACTAGATTCTCTTACCACAAAAAAGATATTTTCAAATTTCTTAGGTAAGTATTACATTCCATTTGTGCAATAAAATCTATTTTATCAACATTTATTTACTGCAATAATTTGATGTATCTACTTGAGTTGCTAAGTACTCCCGTGACTTGCTGCTACCGAGTAATAAATTAAAAAGTTCTCTTTGTTTGTGTCTACAACCCATCCCGATTGCGCTCCCCTATCCCAGAATGCCATGCACGGCGGCGGAACAAAACTTTCTCTTCTCCCTCTCGCTGCTTACCAAGCTTGTCGGAGATAAGTTCTCGTGCCAAAATTTTGCATTTTCCTTGGAAAATTAGCGTTTTTGGTTGACTAAGGGATAGTTTTTCTTTGAGAGTGTCTTTTAACCTTCCCTTTTTCATTTAGCGACTTTTATATCATAGTCGCATTTGAACTTTACTTTCTCTGTGCAGGGTCCGCCCTTCTGGGTGGCACTCGCCTGTATTGTGTGTCACGGGTTTTCCCTTTGAATTCCTGTTTCCCCTTTCACGCATAGTTTTTGTGATTTATTTTACTGGTTATTCCCCTGGTTTTTTTTTGCCGGGGTTTTGTTGTTATTCAACTGGTTTTTCTTCCCCCCTTTGTTTCTTTCAGCTCTACAGGTTTGCTTCCAAGTCAAACTTTTATTAAGTTTCCCGACCTCGGACCGAGGTCAGGCCGCTGGAGTTGGGGTTGTATCGCCTCCTCGTCAGATTGAGAGCGCTCAATCGGACTTGGGTTCGGATCCCCCAGGGTCGAAGCACATGTCGCTCAGCCCGGTGCTAGTAGTGTCGTGGGGACTTCTTCCCAACCAGGCGTCTTAAGACCGGGCGATTCAGTTCGCCCGGCCGCGCCCGTCGGTATCGGTCGTACCTTTTCTGGTGAATCCGAGAGCCCGAGTCACTCTCGGTCAGTCCTGGCGGCAGGAGCTGCCAGGCAGTGAGTGCTAGCCCCGTCTGCCTTTCTCTTCTGAATGGGCCGGGGCGAGGCTAGGGATAAGGATGCGCCAGCCGGGCATTCTTCCAGACCTGTCGGTGGGACAGGTGGCTCGAAGTCGGACTCGGCCATCTCCTCTGGGCGCCTTCCAGTGTCCCGAAAGAGGAAGCTACCCGCACCCGATCACCCTCTCCCAGGTGTTGTTTCGGGCAAGCCTGCCTCGACTCTGGGTTCTGCTAAAGTCTCCAAATCGGTGAGTAGATCTAACTTACATTGTAGTTAGGCCTAAGAAGTCGCTTCTCTGCTTCCTCAAGCTAAGTTTTGGAGTCGCCCGGATCGTTTCCTTTTCGGGACCGCTCTCCATCGTGGCTGTCCCTGTGCCCAGGCGGCCGTGGTCACACCTTCTCAGGTCCGTGGTCACACCTTCACAGGCAGCCGTGGTCACACCCTCACGGCCGTAGTCACACCAGGCGGCCGTTGTCACACGCTCCCAGTCATCCGTGGTTGCTCCGGCTGTGGTCACACCTTCAAGGTGTGGTCGCATAGTTTGCAGGCACAAACCCATGTTGTTTGCTTACTTGGGTCTGCAGTTAAGAACTAGATTCACCCGTGTACTGTAGCTTCTCCCAGCAAGGGTTTGTACAATCTTTGAGCAATAAGCGAGATTCCGGCTTATAGGAGGAGCTTATCATTCTAGTGGATAGTCATGGCAACCATGATTGACAGTCTGACCATGAGGCTCAATGAATGACCTCCCAGGGAAAAGGGTCAAGATCTGACCCTTGGTTTGGTACTATTACATAATCCAATGGAATTTGAAAGCACTCTCTTGCTGTATGCAGTCCCGGTGGCAGACCCCAATTATATGCTCGTAAAGTCGTAAAAGCTTTTGAATTCGTAACGGCTACGGAAGCCGTGCGCTGAGCGTAAAGCAAAAATCTTCCAAAATTCACCTGCTTATATCTCTCTTTCTTGATCACCAAAATTCATGATACTTTCAGAGAATTTAAAGAATGATGATATTAAGCACCATGTCAAATATTATTGAAAATGGTTGTGTATTTTTGGAAATACGAGTATAGTTCTGTTTTTCGAGAGAGGTTTCTTTTTTTTCCCGACACAAGTCTGGGACGAAATGAAAACAAAAACAAAAGACATGATACTGTACAGTACACACCAGTCTCACTTCCTGCGCATTTTGGTGTTTGGGCAATCAGTAGTTTTGTCTAAATCTTCCTTCAAATGTTGAGTATTTCGCTGAGAAAACCCTGGAAACTGCATCTATCAGCGACAAACTGCTCATTTGCGCATGCGCATTTCCGCACCTCACTTCCGGGTTTGGAAAAACACTCGCCAATATCCATGAGAAACCCGCTGCGATGACCCTACTGGACGTTTTAAGGACAGTAAACCACTATATTTTGTTATAATCCTCAATTATTTTTCAATGAATTAGTTCTATATTTGACATTTGTCATTTTCTGTGCTCGATTTCAGCGTTTTCTTGCCGTTGACGGCTGGGAGAAGAGCGGAATATTTTTTCGTGGGGCTATAGCGGTCAAAATATGCCTACATCACGAACCACAGTGTGTGGGACCACGGTAGAGGTTTTTTTTTAATGACTTTGATACGGATTTTTCCCGACATAACCGTGGGACAACATATTATGAAATGATATTTCGTACAGTATTTCGATATGATATGCTTTGTATCATATCAAAGTTTCGTTCTTGGGCAATTTCAAGAAAGGTGAAAAATAATCAACTTTTTCACCGATTTCTGGGTTTTTTTCGGGGTGCTCCCGAAAAAACCTATTTTTCACAATTTATAACTGATTTCAACCATAATTAACATCATGAGAGGTTAAAATGACTCTTTCTTGTTAAATAGCCATTGGATTTGTTTCATTTGGTGGTTTTAAAGGCGAGATATCGCAGTTCGCCCTAGACACCTTTGTAGCGGTTTTTCCGTGCAAAACCTGTTTTCTTTATGCAAATTAGGCACACAGAGCGATAGGTTTCTCGGAGTTAATTGGGGTGTGACCCCGAGACTGTATGTACAATGCATGCATGTATGTACAAGGTAGTCATATAGTACCTCCCCGGTTGTAGCATGGATCGTAATAAGAATGTCATGGTTGTATATACATGAAGTATAAAGGACAACAAACATAGAAATACATGAGAAATTAAAGAACAGAAGTGAGAAGAAAAAGAAAATAAGGATTATAGAAGATAACATGAAAGAAGGATTAAAACAATGAAATATTGAAAGAAGATTCTAGATGAAAGAATTAAAACAAGAAATACATAAGAATTGAAAGAAGAGATTTTAGATGAAAGAAGAGTTGAAATAAAAATACAGAGGAGCCTATTAATTGATAGGAGATGAAAGGAACATGTAGGCCTATACACATGAAAATACAAGAGAAATTATTGAAAAGAAGAGGGAAGAACATGACGGAGAAAACAAAGAAGATAAGATGAAAGAAGAATTAAAACAAATAATTGATAGAAGGGATCGAAGATGTCAAGGATTTAAAAAAAGAAATATTCAAGAAATGATAGAAGATAAAATGAACAAAGGATCAACTCAAAGAAATACATTTTATACCAATTTAAAGAAGAAAGGAGAATTAAAGGGATGCAGTAACATTGAATGATATTCAAATCACAATTTCTTGATTTAGCTCATTTTGTCAACATAATTATAAACTTATAGGTCAGTCTGGTATCTCTTCAAAATTACAAGTTAATTGCTTGCTTTACTTTCGAGATATCAATGATTTCATACTCAAATTTAGTAAACCATCTCGTGGTGGAAAACAAATTGCCATGTGCTTTTCAAGACACCCCACTTCCTGTCGTGTTCCCCCCGACCCTAGCGGGCTGGAGGGTTTGCTGCAAAGGGGTTGAAAATTCACTCGCGTTTGGCTGTTACACTGTTTTGTGGTAGTAAATGACTTCCATTTGATCTGAAATTTTCAGTAGTTTGTTTTTACTATTAGAGCAATATAATTTTATTCATCTTGATCTAATTGCTCTTGTTTTTGAAAGTTACTGTATCCCTTTAAAGCAAAGAAATATACTAATTGATAGAAGAGAAGATGAAAGGCCAAACAAACATCGAAATACATGAGGTATATCGTCGGCTTGGAGCCAGAAGGGCGCTATTGCAGATCAAGGATGTTCCGTTTGGAGCCAGAAGGGCGCTATTACCATTGACTTTGTACAGTAATAGCGCCCTTATGGCTCTCAACGGAACATCTATAAGATGCAATAACGCCCTTATGGCTCCCAACAGACGATATTATGGAAGGAAAGAGGGAAGAATGAGAAAACAAAGAAATAGTAGATGAATGTAATAAAAGTTTGGGGGGTTTGAACGAACCCCCCCCCCCCAGCCCCGCAGGCGAGCAGGGTCCCGCTTTACCCAAAATAAATAAATAAATAAATAAAATAAAACCCCCACTGTTTGGCAGAAATGCAGCAGATACTTGAATAGAAATACAAAAAAGGGATATGAAACCTTTGCTTTCAGTCCCGCGACATGTAAAATCTTTCGCTCGCGCTTCGCGCTCTCAACTTTTTATTTCGGGAATGATAATCATGAAATTACGCAGGAATTACACTTAAACCATTTCGCAGGAATGTTTTTGTTTGCATTTGTGTTCTATTTTTATATTGTTATGATGTTATCCTTAATTTTAGGAAATGATGTAACAGAAATAAGGCCTAGTGGCAGAGGCAGTAGAACAGGGGGGGGGGGGGGTGGGGCAGGAGGCACAATGACACCCACTTTTTCATCCACCCTAAAAGTGCCCCTATTCGATGACCAAAAAGTGTCCCTATTCAAAGCTTAGTGTCATCTTTTTACTAAAAAGAAGCCTTTCAGAGTTTTGAAAAGTCCCATGGACAATTTCTGTTTAAAAAAGGGGCACTAAAAAGGCCCCTTGTTACTCCATATGTCTTTTAAAACCCCAAAAGGGGCACTTTTAGTTTTAGGGTGAATGAAAAAGTGGGTGGTACTGTGCCTTCTGCCCCCCCCCCCCTTCCCGGGTTGGGTTGCCTCTGTCAAGAGGAATAAAACGTCCCAAGGATTTGTGTATCCAAAATTCGTCACAGAATAACCCACTTTGCACATTATGCAGAAACTAATGACAATGTGAAGAATAAAGCATCGGACCAAATAAAACATATTCCATGAATACATATAGTGACCTGGGAAAGAGCAATTCACTAAATCATTATCTTGTGTTTTGTTTGCGAGCGCGAAGCGCGAGCAGAAGATTTTGCCTTATAAAAACATTAGGATTGTATTTGACATATATTTTGCCTCTTCACTAGCTTCACAAGCTTATCACTTAAATAATAATTTAAAAAACGAGATTTCAAGTATTATAATTTGCTCTATTATAGTTATTGGATTCAATCTATCATAATTTATCTTAATGTGAATCAAAATAAATTTTTCTTTCTCCCGAAACTATACACCAGCTTTAAGATTTTAAAAAATGTATTATTATCAAAATGCCATTTCAAAAAAACTTATTTCATGATATATTTATGATCGGTTTTCTTTCCAACTTTACTATCCCTAAAATTCAATGTGTGATGTTTAGTTAGAGAAAGCTTCAAATCATAAAGTTCTAACATGACGTAGGCCTAAAATAATGAAGGGTCATATTTAAATGACTCCTTAATCTGGCTTCTATACATAATACACGCTCCATGGTCATTTGGATCCCGATTCCAGATCAAATTTTCTGATTGACTCGCGTTCTGGCTCAGAATGTCCAGGATTCCGGGTCAATAGGTAGAAAGCTTTTGATTTTTCTTAACGGATGAAGAGTTTAAGATTGACTTTACACTTCATTTTTAGAGTGTAGGCTCATCAAACCGTAACCACCAAAATACTAGTATTGTAAGTGTCTGCGAATATAATGGAAGCTGACCAAACGCTTTCCAAAGCTGACCAAACACAAAGAAGAAAAAACAAACAGACAACAAAAAATACCCCCCCCCCCTTGAAAAAAACAAAAACATTTTATTATGTTTTTTTTTTTCGAGGGAGGGGTGGGTGTTTTTTGTTGTCTGTTTGTTTTTTCTTCTTTGTGTTTTTTTTTTTTTTTGGTTTGTTTTGTTTTGTGTATTTGTTTGTTTGTTGTTTTTTTACCATAACAAGCCGAAGAAATAAATATTTATTTATTAATAGATCCATAAAATTTCGAATCCTTCTTTGATTTGTCAACAACCATGATTTGACCAACCTAGGTGAATCACACTCGGGAAAATGAAGGACAAAATAGAAATTAAAAAAAGGATGTAGGCCCTATTGATACTGACAACAGCACAAAGCAAACAATTCCACATTAATAAGCAACATATTGATAATAATTTTACGATTATTTTATAGCGCTTATCACTGCCAAGGCGTCTATTTGCGCTTTTACAAACAGAAAAGGGGAAAAAAAAGGGGGGGTATAAAAGACATACATGTAGTAAACACAATGTAAAAAGAATGAGATGAAGAGAGGGAGAGAAAGAGAGAGATAATATGACTTCAGTGAGCGATATGCACATTTCTACAAAATGTACAATCCTGGTTTCAAAAGTACTGTCCTTTATTTCTCCAAAGCTGACAAACTCAATACTATATGGGCTATTTCACGTTAAGTGTACACTTTTTAAAAAATTGGTTTTTCCCCATTTCGGTATGTTTTAAACAATTAGTATATCATGTTGGCCATTTTATTTGATGGACCTTATCAACAGCAACCTACAGTTCAATTTTTGTAACACGGCAAACATTATTTCTTTTAATATCAACATTTTAAGCGCATTTTTAACGGAAAAGGGATTCTAATTTCATAATTGTGATTATCTTCACTAATATCATACATGAATATCTTGAAAGTTGTGAGAAATTTTAATGCTTTATAGTAAGTATAGCCTTTATGAAACATCATGAATCTTATTTGACTGAATTTGGCCAAGAAATATGGAAGTGACAAATATTTTTGTAAAACGTATCTTTTCCGTTAAAGTTAAAAAACATGTCCTCTCCATAACACTGAGGTCAGCAGCAGTGAGATAAAATGATATGTATGGTCCCAAATTCTGTTTAAATAATCTTAAGTATTTTTGAATATGAGGTCATGTCACAAATCAATGAACAAAATATGTGATATATATTTTATTGCTTGATAAATTTGATGCCTTTATTTTCCGTTAAAAGTGTGTCCTCTCCATAACACGTATTTTCTGCATATTCTGAAGCACTGAGGCTTGCACTATCTATGGCACTGATATACAATAATAATATACCTCCATTTAATATCATGAAATGTGATTTTCCATCTAAACATCTATAGATGGTCAGTATCTCACACTAATGCAATGTTAAACTGAATGTCCTCTCTGTAACAGGGTCACCTATGTTTTAAACAATGTACACAAACAATTATTTTAAAAGTATTATCACTTCCTTATTGTAAGAAATATTTTAAATGTTGTTCCACTCAATATTAGAATTCATAAGATATCATTTCAACAGCAATAATTTTATTTTGGCATTGATTTTCAGTAATTCATTTATGTAATTGGGTAATTTCTGAATACAAAGACAGAAATATTCTCACAATATAGTTTAATATTAAATAAATTTTAAAGGGATATTATTTGTAAGTGTGTAACTGACCAAATCTATTCATCACTGCAATCATTCACTACCCTGGTAGAAATATTATGTATGCCATTAGGTTGTTAAGGAGAGGACACATTTTTTTAACCAGGCACTTCAGGTACGGAAACAATGTCTGGACCAACTGCAATGCACCACTTTTACTTATGGGCAATGCAACGGTAACTAAGGGTGGTATCTGACTTTGCGGAGACGTCTCTGCGACTGATAAAAAGTGTTAGAGACGTCTCCGCGACAATTTATAAAAACTGTGACAAAGCAGTTTCAAATAACTGTCTCACAGTAGTTCGGCGACCCATGAAATTTCTCGGAGACGTCTCCGCGACAAATTTTTGAAACTTGTCACGGAGACGTCTCCAGTACGTCTCCGCGACGTTTCATGAGTCGTGGAAACTACTTTGAGATGGTTCTTTGAAACTGCTTTGTCACAGTTTTTTTAAATTGTCGCGGGGACGTCGACGAGACGTCTCGGAGACGTCTCTAATACTTTTTATCCATCGCAGAGACGATGATTCCGTCGCAGAGATGTCTCCGCGAAGTGAGATACTACCCTTCGTTATTCTGTGGAATTGCCCTTATAATAATTAATTTATCCGTTAGGATTTATTTTTATCAGTTATATTAAATATACACCTATATTTTCTTTCTTTTTTTGCAAGAGTTTAAAGTAAGATTTTTTTTATTGCTGGTTTCTGGATATTTCCTACCATTATCTAACTTACATGCATATGAAAATCAAAAGTATATAAAGACTGGTGAATGTATTAAATTAATATAAAAAGGTCAATTTCAAAAACATAGTGCGCTCTCCGTAACATAAGCGAGTCACTCTTTGAGAGTTTGGATTATGAATAAAATAGATAATAAGACGTATATATTAAAACTGGTGTATCAAGTTAGACAATATCAGTATTGATTTTAATTGTAAAATACTGTTTAACCCTAAAAAGACTGGGGGGGGGGCTCATTCAGCCCCCCCCTCAACATTTTTCGCGATAAATTCACAACGCGGAAAAAAAATTCGCCAAGACTTCATGACTATTTTCTTTCAAGCCTCGCGCAACTTTTGAGACCAAATTTGCGATGCCCGGGCCCGAAATTACGTAACATTTTGTAAACGTGTGTCAGACCCAAAGTTGCTCCAATACGTGATTTTGTGTACAAATCCAATGCAAATTGTGTTTTTAGCCAAAATTCATAAATGTATCATTATTTTCTCTTTAACTGATTAAAATCAATTAATTTAAGGTTGTTTATGATTAAAATTGTGTCACCAATGATTTCCATCGAAAAAACAATAAAAAACAAAAAGTCGAAAAACAAAGAAATACATAAGAAATTTGAAAAACAATATAATACATAAGAAAAAAATTTTGATACAGATTTTGTTTTTACTAACATTTCACCAGAAGCCTACAAAGAGCCTGTAAACCAAAAATTAGCACTTTTAGAGCTTTATTTAATTAATTAGAGCAAATCTTAGATTTTATGCATAAATTAGCATAATTAATTAGTGATGAAATTTTTCGGAGAATATGACTCTTCAGTTTTGGAGAGGATGCCGCGGGTAACGCGCGTGCCAATTTTCGGCGCGATCGCGCGCTCAACGGCCGAGATCTTAGGGGGGGGCTGAATGAGCCCCCCCCCCCAGTCTTTATGTGTGTCAAAATAGCCCAGTCTTTTTAGGGTTAAATAACATGAAACAATGTATTGAAGAACAAAACTTTCAGGTGCTACTTGTATATTATGAGATAAAGTTGGAGCTTTATTGATGGTGAATAATTTGAAGTTTATCCTCTACAATACATGTCATTTGGCTGTGTAATGTTGCAATAATCTATTAGCATGTTCTTACAGAAATTTTAGAAATAAATGATGCATAGCAATTGACATATAGTAAGAGTTTATATTGTGAGGATTTGTTGTTAAACAAAATGTCCTCTACAAACGACCTCATTGACTTGAGTTTGGAAGCTAATATTTGATTAAGATGTGCATCTACTTATTTTATTTATCATTTTTAATTATTTAGTTATTTATTTTTTACATAGCATCAAATAATTTAGACGTAAATGCAACACTGTATACCAAATCTGTATTTCAATCAAATATTTCAATGTGTAAACATAGACTTGACGCTCTATAATTTCACACATTTTTGACATATACCCCAAACATTCAGATTCTGTGCATCTTTTGCTCTAACAACAACTTTCATTTTTGACCCCCAGTGAGAAAAAAAGTGTACACTTAACGTGAAATAGCCCATATACAGTATATGCCTGTACATATTGTACAGAGGTAATGGTAGCCTATCCGATATGCGTCGGGCTAGTAGTGGGCAAACTACTGACGGGCGAGGGCGAAGCCCGAGTCTGTCAGGCGAGACGATCTCGGGCTTCGCCCTCGCCCGTCAGTCAGTCTCCTTCGCGCGACCAGTAACTTGCCCACTAGCCCGACGCATATCAGATAGGCTAAGGTAATGGGTGAAACTGGACAATTCTTATCAGTCTCCTGGGACTTAGCAATGTGGTCAGCTGATTTGTTATTTTAATTTAAGTAGTGACTTGATCTGCCAACCTCATTATTTTTGAGAGTCTCGAGGTAGCTGATTGACATTCCACAGGAACCAATCAAATGAAATCCTCTGATTAGAGGGCGTGGCTAATTTTTTGGCGTGGGAACCACTTTTCCAAAGTCTGTACAGACTCTTATTTGACACAGACAGTGAGTTTGGAGGCTAGTCTCCACTCTAGACTGAAATGTGTTAAGTGTCAAATCGAGTCTGTGCTTGCAGACTAGTGGTCGCACCAGGCGGCCATTGTCACACGCTCCCTGGCGTCTGTAGTCTCTCCCTCTCAGGAGGCCGTGGTCACACCCGCTCAAGCGGCCGTGGTCACACCAGGCAGCCGTGTCCCAGGCGGCCGTTGTCACACGCCCCCAGGCGTCTGTGGTCGCTCCGGCCGTGGTCACCCCCTCTCAGGCGCCGTAGGTGTCCCTTCGTTGTCTACGCTTTCTTCTTCGTTGTCGACTTCCGCACGTTTATCGTCGTTGTTCCTGCCCAAGTTTGGCTGGTTGTTGACTCTGCCGAAGACAAAGAGGTTTTGGCCTCTTCCTCTGAGGTTTTCGGGGAGTTTGTGCCTTCGTCTCTGAATGCTGCGGCTTCGTTGGGTTCTCATCCGCTGTCAGCCCCCCCCCCCCCCTCAGAGCCAGGTCTTTCTTTTGCCCGGTCTCTCGGTCTCCGCGGCTTTTGGTGCCCCTACAGGAGAGGAGACCTTCGTCAACTGGAGCGTGCCGCCTGTCGAGTCGCTCGGAAGATTCCGTGCCTGTTACGGTTTCAGAATTTCCGAGAGTCAGAGTGGGGATTTTGCCCTTGGACCTAGTTTGAAGGTGTTACTCCAGTAGTACTGGCCTGATATTTTCGATCCTGAACAGGTTCCGGCTCGGCCCTTTATCTTTTTCAAGGACAAGCCTCTCTTTTCTTCTGGTCTTCCAGTGCCGGTCAAATTGTTTGAGAACTACGAAGAGGCTTTTCGGATCCGACTGCCACTCTTAAGTCTGTAAGGAGAGAAATTTCGTCTTTCGTGTTTAAGGAGTCGGAGGCGAAGAGGGTTTTACTCCCCAAATCGCTTTCTTCCGACCGTTAGAGGTTGCTTCCAGACTTGGTGTTACGTTGCATTCGGGTTTCATACCTGCTTGCCCCGAAGAGAAGTCGCTCTTCGAGGCCGCAAGTGTTAATAGTACTAGTCTGGTTCTGTCGGCAGTTTTGGTTACACTTTTCGGGTCTCGTTGCGTTTTCTGAGAAGGTTATGTTGTCGGATGATGACAAGTCTTAGAGGAAGCAAGCGGAAGAGCTTGCGAAGCTTCTCAAGGCTTCTATTTCTAAGTCTGTGTTCTGCCATCCTTTAGGGTCGTCTAGTTAGACGTCGTTCCCCTCGTCGCCCTCGGGGTGCGCTCGCCTGTATTGTGTGTCACGGGTTTTCCCTTTGAATTCCCGTTTCCCCCTTTCACGCATAGTTTTTGTGATTTATTTACTGGTTATTCCCCTGGTTTTTTTTTGCCGGGGTTTTGTGTTATCAACTGGTTTTCTTCCCCCTTTGTTTCTTTCAGCTCTACAGGTTTGCTTCCAAGTCAAACTTTTATTAAGTTTCCCGACCTCGGACCGAGGTCAGGCCGCTGGAGTTGGGGTTGTATCGCCTCCTCGTCAGATTGAGAGCGCTCAATCGGACTTGGGTTCGGATCCCCCAGGGTCGAAGCACATGTCGCTCAGCCCGGTGCTAGTAGTGTCGTGGGGACTTCTTCCCAACCAGGCGTCTTAAAACCGGGCGATTCAGTTCGCCCGGCCGCGCCCGTCGGTATCGGTCGTACCTTTTCTGGTGAATCCGAGAGCCCGAGTCACTCTCGGTCAGTCCTGGCGGCAGGAGCTGCCAGGCAGTGAGTGCTAGCCCCGTCTGCCTTTCTCTTCTGAATGGGCCGGCGCGAGGCTAGGGATCGTTTCCTTTTCGGGACCGCTCTCCATCGTGGCTGTCCCTGTGCCCAGGCGGCCGTGGTCACACCTTCTCAGGTCCGTGGTCACACCTTCACAGGCGGCCATGGTCACACCCTCACGGCCGTAGTCACACCAGGCGGCCGTTGTCACACGCTCCCAGTCATCCGTGGTTGCTCCGGCTGTGGTCACACCTTCAAGGCCGTGGTCGCACCAGGTGGCCATTGTCACATGCTCCCTGGCGTCTGTACTCTCTCCCTCTCAGGAGGCCGTGGTCACACCCGCTCAAGCGGCCGTGATCACACCAGGCAGCCGTGTCCCAGGCGGCCGTTGTCACACGCCCCCAGGCGTCTGTGGTCGCTCCGGCCGTGGTCACCCCCTCTCCAGGCGCCGTAGGTGTCCCTTCGTTGTCTACGCTTTCTTCTTCGTTGTCGACTTCCGCACGTTTATCGTTGTTGTTCCTGCCCAAGTTTGGCTGGTTGTTGACTCTGCGAAGACGAAGAGGTTTTGGCCTCTTCCTCTGAGGTTTTCGGGGAGTTTGTGCCTTCGTCTCTGAATGCTGCGGCTTCGTTGGGTTCTCATCCGCTGTCAGGCCCCCCCCCCCCCCTCGGAGCCAGGTCTTTTTTTTCGCCCGGTCTCTCGGTCTCCGGCTGCTTTTGGTGCCCGTACAGGAGAGGAGACCTTCGTCAACTGGTGCGTGCCGCCTGTTGAGTCGCTCGCGGAAGATTCCGTGCCTGTTACGGTTTCAGAATTTTCCGAGTCAGAGTGGGGATTTTGCCCTTGGACCTAGTTTGAAGGTGTTACTCCAGTAGTACTGGCCTGATATTTTCGATCCTGAACAGGTTCCGGCTCGGCCCTCTATCTTTTTCAAGGACAAGCCTCTCTTTTCTTCTGGTCTTCCAGTGCCGGTCAAATTGTTTGAGAACTACGAAGAGGCTTCTTCAGATCCGTGTTTAAGGAGTCGGAGGCGAAGAGGGTTTTACTCCCCAAATCGCTTGCTTCCAGACTTGGTGTTACGTTGCATTCGGGTTTCATACCTGCTTGCCCCGAAGAGAAGTCGCTCTTTTCGAGGCCGCAAGTGTTAATAGTACTAGTCTGGTTCTGTCTGCAGTTTTGGTTACCCTTTTCGGGTCTCGTTACGTTTTCTGAGAAGGTTATGTTGTCGGATGATGACAAGTCTTAGAGGAAGCAAGCGGAAGAGCTTGCGAAGCTTCTCAAGGCTTCTATTTCTAAGTCTGTGTTCTGCCATCCTTTAGGGTCGTCTAGTTAGACGTCGTTCCCCTCGTCGCCCTTGTCAGTCCACCCCCTCGTTGTTTCGTTTCGTCTGATAGTCGGGGTCCCCCCTCAGTCCTTTCATTGGGGCTCATCTTCTTGTGGTCGCCAGTCTTCGAGAGGCAAGTCTTGGAGCTCCTCCAAGTCCTCTTCCTGAGGAGGTCGGGGGGAAGGTTTTTTGACGGCGTGTTCCAACCGCCGGGAGATCGGGTAGGAGGCCGTCTTCGGGAGTTTCTTCCCGCTTGCGAAGAAATCACTGACGATATGTTCGTGCTGTCCGTCTGGCGAGACAGGTTCTTTATCGACCTCGAAGAACCCTTTACCGCAAGGCGCGATCCGAATTCGCCCTCCTCTTTTGTCTCCCCCTTTTTTTTCAGCAGCTTCTCTCGGATGAGATCGTCTCACTGCTTCAAAAAGGGGGCGATAGAGAGGACCCGAGTTCTTCCGGGTCTCTCGCTTTCTCCAGTTTTTGTTGTCCCCAAGCGATCGGGGAAGCTTAGATTGATCCTAATCATGGAGAGGATCAACCTCCTTATCTCTTCAGTTCACTTCAGGATGGACCTCCTCTCATCGATCCTTCCGACTTTTGGTCCAGGAGACTTGGTAGTCTCCCTGAACCTGAAAGATGCGTATTAATCCATCCGGCCTCCAGGGAACTTCTCGGATTTGTGTTCCAGAACTGGACGATCTGCTTTAAGGCTCTGCCTTTCGGGTTGAAGCCGGCTCCCGGGTTGTTCACCAGGGTGGTGTCTGCTCTAGACGCACACCTTCGGTTTCGGGGTCTTCGTCTGTTTTTCCTTTTAGACGATTGGCTGTTAGTGACAAGTTCGGCGGCTCTGTTACGAGTTCATCTTCGTCTTCTTCTCGATGTCTCGCAGTCTCTGGGGTTTCTCATTTCTGGGAAAAATCAGAGCTCTTCCCCTCTTAGTCGACTGTCTACCTGGGTGCTCAGCTCGATATTCGACGTCAGCTGGCTAGTCCTTCAGCGGACAGGATCGAGACGATCACGTCTCTAGCTCAGTTCCTCTAGAATTTCGAGGCGGGTGTCGGCCAAGTTGTGGCTTCGTTGGTTAGGTCACCTAGCGAGTTTGGTCAACATCTTTCAGGATTATCGCCTTCTGATGCGCCCGTTCCAGTTTCTGCTGCTGAGGTTCTTCAAACCGAAGGTAGACCCTCTTTCGAGGTGGACTTACATTTCCCGGGAAATCAGACTCCTCCTCATTCCCTGGACACGTCAGGATTTTCTGCGTCGGGGGATACCCTTCAAGGTGCTCCTCCCTGCGGTGTTTGTCTCCTCAGACACGTCTTTGTCGGGTTGGGGAGGTCACTGCCAGAGACAGATGTTTTCCGGCGACTGGTCTCATCTGATTGCGCTTCCTCACATCAATGTCTTGGTTTTTGGAGGCGGTGTTTGCAGTTCTGCGTCTTTTCAGCCACCTCCTCTCGGGCCAGTCGTTGTTGATCTTGTCGGACAACACCATGGTGGCAGCTTACATCAACCGCCAGGGGGTCTCACTCCAGTTCTCTGAACGACCTCGCGACCCAACTCTAGTGTCAGGCGAGGGCGTTAGTTCCGGTGCTTCTTTCAATCCCTGGAAGGGGAATCTTTTAGCAGACTTTCTTTCAAGAGGATAGTGCCTCCCTTCGGAGTGGTCTCTGAACCTGGAGGTGTTCGTTCTTCTTCTCAGGGAGTTCGGTCCCTTATCCGTGGACCTGTTCGCATCCTCTCTCTCGGCCATCAGCTTCCGCGGTATTGCTCAAAAGTCCAGGATCCAGGAGCATTCACTCTGGATGCCTTCAGCCTCTCTTGGTCGAACCTGAAGTAGTATTCGTTTCATCCCTTTGCTCTGATTCCTCAAATCTTGAGAAAGATCAGAGTAGACAAGGCTCAGATTTTTTCTAGTAGCTCCTTGGTGGCCGGGGAGACCCTGGTTTCCAGACCTGTTGTCGTTAATAGAGGGTCGTCCCTTCCCTCTCCCTCTGAGACCAGATCTTGTAGTGCAACCCCTGTCGGGGATCATACTCTCTCGCCCGGCAGTCCTTCACCTTACGGCTTGGCCATTATTAGGAAAATAGCCAGGTCCTCAGGTTTTTCCGAGAGGGCCTCTCATTTTCTGTTTTGGAGCCGTAGATCCTCTACCAGATCTCTCTATGATTCTCGCTTAGAAGCGTTCCACTCCTGGTGCGTGGAGTTGGGGGTATCTCCACGAGAAGCCTTGTTGCCTTCTATAGCGGATTTCCTTTTTTCCTTGTTCGACAAGGGCTTGTCTTTTTCCACGGTTCGCGGATTCCAGTCTGCGTTTTCCGCTATTCACACTGGTTTTCCTGATGGTTCTAGTGTGTCCTCGGCTCCTCAATTATCCATGTTGTTGAGATCTTTCTTTCTTGAGAGTCCTCCCTCGAGTTTGTTAGATCCCTCTTGGAGTCTTCCCAAGGTCTTGGCCGCGCTTGCTCGCCCTCCTTTTGAGCCGTTGGGTGAGGCTTCTTTGCTTGATCTCACATTTAAGACCTTTTTCCTCTTGGCTTTTGCTTCTGGACAAAGGAGGAGCTCTTTTCTTGCCCTCAGTGTTGCTCCAGGTCTTACCCGATGGGAGAGGCTTGGGGTTCGCTTGATCCCGTCTGCTTCTTTCATTGCCAAGAACCAATCCGCCACCTCCGGAGGCATTCTGATTTTTATCAGTCCCCTTTTCTGATCTTTCTTTTATTCCGGAGGATTAAGTATGGTGTCCTGTTAGGGCATTGCGGTGGTTTGTGGCTAAGATGAAGCCCCTCAGGAAGAAGGAGCAGTTATTTATTAATTCCAGATCCCCCCATAATCCTGCGTCTCAGGATTCCATTTCCCGTTGGATTGTTCGGGCCATTTCTGCTGCTGGACCGGAAGCTCTTCTTTCCGGGTCTAAGCCTCGTGCTCATGATACAAGAGGCATCAGTAGGTCTTGGGCCCTTTTCCAGGGGATTTTGGATGAAGATATCTGCAAGGCAGCCTTTTGGCGTTCGCCTAACTCGTTTATTTCCTTCTACCTTAAGGATGTTCCCTCTGGAGAAGCTTCTTTCTCCACGGCCTCTCTTCGCGCGGCTTTGTCTTCCCTGTCTTCAGATTAATTTTTTTTCCCGTTCTCTGCTAGTTCATGCCACCCAGTGTTAACTTGTGCTGGTCTAGCAACTCGGGTAGATACATCAAATTATTGCAGTAAATCATTGAAATCAGTATTGATTTTATTATTTACTATAGATATATTGACTGCTATGAGAGGAATAGTGGTTTTATAGGCTCAAGGGGACCTCCCAACCTGCTATGACCCGAGGCGTAAGCCGAGGGGTCATAGCAGGTTGGGAGGTCCCCGAGAGCCTATAAAACCACTATGACTCGAATATTAAAAGCAGTCAACATATATTTTATATGCCGAAAAACAATGAGATCTAAACTAATCTAGATGGTCTAACTTAGATCTAACATTATGTAGCACGCCAAGCTGCAGGCCGCGCCCACGCCGCGCCGGGGACGGGGCCCTGCAACAACATGCCACACAACAGTCAGTTGTTGCTCACTGCAAATATCGGTATTCCATTTACAGTTAACTGCAGATTTGCTGTTCTTCCTGTCCAAATTAGAAAAAGATTAGCCTCAGCCGTCTTGCTTTGAATAATAGTTTTAACAAACACGGCTATATTGGGCTAAACTAAACACTCTTCTGAAAATCAGGGATTTATTCTATCAATGTTTACGATGAAAAAATTGTCCATGCTAGCTGGGCGCCCGTTGGATCAATGAGTATAAAGCTGAAAGTTATCCACTAAATCGGGCTGCAAATTAAGAGTAGTAGAGCTGTTTAGCCCCAAATTTTAGGCGAATTGTGCAAATTTTGACTAAAGCATGAAATTTCTACCAATGGACGTACATGCCATAACATTCATTTTAAGATCGGGAGGTAAGTCAGATTTGACCTCTGATGACCTCCAGAGGTCAATGACCTTCAAATATCAAAATATTGATATTTTGCGTTATTTCTCTGTGAATGACATGATAAGAAATGAAGTAAACATGCATTTCATGTTACACTCAATAATTATGGTGGTATCTCAATTCCCAGAGACGTCTCCGAGACTTTGTTTTCGTCGCGGAGACGTCTCAGTGACGTCTCCGCGACAATTTTCAGAACTGTCTCAAAACTAAAAAAGTTGTCCCAAATCTGTCTCCAAAACTTGCAAGACGTTTCTGCTACAAATCTAGACCACGTGACAAATCTTCCACAAGTCACGAGGAATCTCGGAGACTTCTCAGAGACGTCTCCGCGACAAGTGTCGAAACCGTCTCAAAGCTGTTTCCAAACTGTCTCAAAGTAGTCCCAAATCCGTCTCAATTTAGTTTCCGCGATTCCCGCGACTCATGAAACTTCGCGGGGACTGAGGAGACGTCTTGGAGACATTTCGGAGACGTCTCCGTGACAAGTTTGAAAACCGTATCCAAGCCGTTTCCAAAACGTCTCAAATTAGTCTCAAAGTATAGTTTGCGCGAAGTGAGATAGGATACATGCAGGTAGGGGAGACCGGGTATGGAAGTTACACGGGTCAGTTGTTACAGTTCTCAGTGTGCTAAGTTGGAACAAGAGAGTTCGTGCTAACTGGCATCTATATACAGCCTAAACATAGCTGTGATGAATTGCCGGTCTTGAGGTTTTTCCATTGTTTTATTAAAAAGTAAATCACCAAAAACCATTTTTTACAGTTCCAAGTGAATTTTTGACAAAAATTAAAATTTGTAATAGTTCTTACAACTGAAGGCACATGATGATAGTCTGGTATTGTGAATACAGTACATGTTTGTCACTAATATACCCCTGAGCCATGCCCTGTAATTCTGCCTAATGGCTTTGCTACAGTTGATTTTATTTGTAAAATCACCCATGGGTATGGTTGTTACAACAACCTACCTCATGTCGATGTAACAACCTACCCCAATTACATTACACATGTAAAGTAATTTTGTTTCAATTTTCAGGGGTTAATATTTTGATGTTTCTATTATTACTTTAGTCTATGCTATAGCTCTACTTGATCTCCTGTTAACGATACCAAGAAACTGGAAAGTTGAAACAAAAGTATGGTATAAGAGATTTACACATTTTGACAAATTACCCCGTATGTTTACATAGTAACAATTTACCCCGTATGGTGTAACAACCTACCCCGTATACGGGTTAGGTTGTTACAAAAAAAAAATGTCTTCATTAATTAAGCTGTAATTAATTAGAGTTCACATGTTTTCAAGTGTTATGTGCCTCAGGGTATAGCCAACATAATAGGCTACTACAGACCCAAAATGGAGTGTGTGAGTACTTTCCTTAGAATTATCTGGCCCAAAATGTGAATTTTGTAACGTCTCCCCTAATATGGGCCCCCTAAGATCATTTGCCTAATTTGCATAAAATTACAAAATGACACACAGTCTAATCTTTGTTTATATGAATCAATAACTACTGCTCTAACTTTTATTGTGAAGAAAAACAATTATCACCAACACCCCTGATCTGCAATATTCAAATGTTGACGTCATCACCAAAGTGCCCACTCTAGTATGTCTGGAATTTGCTTAAAATGTTGAAAATCGTTAACTTTAAGATATGATTTGAAATTATAAGACCCTTCAGTAAATACTTTGACTATATATTTCATTGTTTTGTATTTTGTATACTATTTCTTTTTTAATATTATTTTAATATTCTTTTCATTGTACAAATCAATATAGGCCTTATAGTTATTTATATTAATACTGTGAATATACCCCAAAAAAATCGTAGCAAAGAGATTGATGCCTCATCCCAATACTAAGTACCAGAATCATTTCCGCCATTTAGGACTGCCCATATTACCTGCACTAATGTTGCTATGTCAGACAAGCATTCAATGCCATATGTCATTGCACCCCTTCACTACAACAAATTGACCTGTACACGCTAGTATGATCAAAATAAAACTATAAGCTTACTAAATATACAAACAATTGAGGTTACCCCCTCAAACTCTCTTTCACCATCACATTCTGTGAAATATCAAATTTTACATCAGGGTAAAAAATGCCGTAACTTTTACCTACCTTGATGGTTTTCAGCAATTTTCTCAGAGAAATTTCGGCATCAGATGCTCTCACGACGATAGATTTTCGTATAGTACGGGGAAATAAATAGCGCACGCTACATACAATTTGTACTTCCTGTCATCGAGCCTCTCACTTATGACCTCGAGGATAACTATCCTCGAGGATAAGCACACCGTGTGAACCCGACTCGAGAACAAGCCGTCGGGGTTTAAATTCTTAGGGATACAAACCTCGAGGACTAAAACCCCGATGGTCTCGTGTGACAACATCAGTTCTGCCCCTTCTGACCCCCCTTCGGTACAGCCTCTGCCAAAACATCCACCTCCTAGTGAGAATATGGGATGTCATGTGGCTCATCAAGTCGGATTCGACAGGAGAACGGCGTATGATAAGAGTACGAAAATTCCTCGCCATCAGCTACTGGAAGACGTATTGTCTTTTATTAGAGTGACGTGCCTATGACTACAATAGTATTATTAGGCAACCTTTGACCATAAAGCAACCATTGTAATAATAATAATAATAGTGGTAATAATAACAATAATTCTAAATTTGTAATGCGCTCTTTTCTGCCTAAAATGCACCCAAGGCGCAAAACAAAAGGTATAAACTTGTTGATAACTACCAATGCTTAAAGTTGCAAAAATGAGACTGCAACAGACTAAATACGTAGATTGTACATGGAATTACCAAAATTTTAATAACAACAGGGCAAATATGAATATTTTTATATTTTGAGGTCATTAACATTTTACAGTCCTCAGATCTGAAAGGTAGGAACCTGTAATTGAGTATCAGTTGCTCTGGAAAGAATGGTCTCATTTTAACAAAAAATAAATAAAAAATATAACATTATAGCAATGTCCTCCTTTACCAATAACGCACATAATATTCATATTTTGATGTTTCGAGAGGCCATTGACTTTTCATTGTTTTCAGAGTTCAAATATAAAACCCTGTTTATAATTACTAATGCTACAGTCACACAGACACTTACGTTGAGTTACGTCCGGTTGCGTCCAAAAATTATTTTCTTTTCTGCGGATCCCCACGGATGCCTACCGGTGTCAGCAGTGGAAATATTGATAATTTCGTTCATCCAGTAAAACAAAGAAATACATAAGAAAGGATAGAATAGAAGAAGAAGTAAGATTAAAACAACACAAACGTGTTTATACGTACGTGTCTGTGTGACTGCAGCATAATGGTGGTATATCACTTCGCAGAAATTACTTTGAGACGGTTTGGAAACGGCTTAATTGGATACGGTTTTGAAACTTGTCGCAGAGACGTCTCCGAAACGTATTCCAGACATCTCCTCAGTCCCCACGAAGATTCATGAGTCGCTGGAATCAGGGAAATTACATTAAGACGGATATGGGACTATTTGAGACAGTTTGGAAACAGCTTGGAGACCGTTTGAAACTTGTCGCAGAGACGTCTCCGAGACGTCTCCTCAGTCCCCGTGAAGTTTCATGAGTCGCGGGAATAGCAGAAACTATATTGAGACAGATATGGGACTATTTGAGACAGTTTGGAAACAGCTTGGAGACGGTTTTGACACTTGTCGCGAGTACGACTCTGAGAGGTCTCCGAGATCCTCGTGACTTGATTTGTCACGTGGTCTAGATTTGTAGCAGAACGTCCCGCGAGTATTGGAGACAGATTTAAGACTGTCTTTTTAAAGCTTTGAGACAGTTCTGAAAATTGTCGAGGAAACGTCTCTGAGACGGGAAAAAAGTCTCGGAGACATCTCTGCGAATTCAGATACCACCATAATCATTGATTGTAACATAAAATGCATGTTTCCTACATTATTATCATGCCATTCACAGAGAATTGACGCAAAATATCAATATTTTGATATTTAAAGGTCATTGACCTCTGGAGGTCATCAGAGGTCAAACCTGACTTACCTCCCGATCTTAAAATGAAAGTTATGGCATGTACTATCATTGGTAGAAATTTCATGCTTTAGTCAAAATTTGCACAATTATTCGGCTAAACCGCTCTACTAGAGCTCCTTTTTGCACGTAAACAAACGGGGATTGTGCTAGCCATGCAAGCTGTCTAAAGTTCATGGCAACTCTTTGCATGTAAACAAACGGGGATCATGCTAGCCATTGAAAAATGACTATTAAAAATGACTATTGAACGATGACTATTAACCGCTCAGCCTCCCTGGCCAGGCCTGGCTAAAACTATGACCAGACTTTTGACCAATGAGATGAAAGCATTAGGCTAACATTCTTAGAATTAGGTATATAAATAATTTTATGTATCTACATGTACCTGAACCCTCCCTCCTACCCCTTCTCCTTTACACATGAACCAGTCCTTTTAGGCAGCTCGGTAGAAGAGGAAGTTTGTTCTGCCGCCGCGCATGGCATTCTGGGATAGGGGAGTGCGATTGGATGGGTGGGCAGACACAAACAAAGAGAACTTTTTAATTTATTACTCGGTAGCAGCAAGTCACGGAGGACTTAGCAACTCAGGTAGATACATAAAATTATATAGTAAATAATAAATCAATACTGATTTCAATGTTTTGTTCTACACTGCCCTCCAAAAGTTTGGGTACACCTGATACCTGCTATGCTTTGGATCATTTTAAAGCATTTTATATCCAGTATTTCAGTCAAAATGTTGTTGAAGTATTAAAAATACATTGTGCAAAGAATATACTTCACAATTATCGAACCAAGTCTCCTCGGAATTCAGAAATTAGCCAAAATATGCAAAAAGGGAAAAAACATGATTTTGCACTAATTTATTGGCTTATTGAAAAAATTTTATCTCTGTCAATAATAATCTAATCAATATAAAATATTGTATCACGTTTTTAGGCACATGTAAAATATAGCGCTGCATTGTTTGTATGTGTTATGATTTATTAATGACTATCATTTATGCAAATTAAGTGTATTTTTACATATTTATCAATATTTGACTTTAATTTTTTTTTATGAAGTCCAATCTCCTTTCAAAAGTTGCTGAGTGTAATCAGTCAGACAGCACCGTTCGCGATGATGAGGTAAAAGTGCGAAATTTATACAACTCTCTCAGTCCTCGATCTACACTGTGCGGAGATAACGGGCTAATGCAGAGATTTTGAAAAATCTGTTGTATATTTTTATTTTGTGAACAGAATTTCCTGATTCTTTCATATTTAGAAAGAAGAAAATCTAAACCTACCTATTATGCACATTTTATGGTATTTTGTCACATCTGATTATTGTAAAAGTATAGGTCAAATATTTGAAACAAAAACATATGTTCAGTTTGGTTTAAGTGACAAGAAAAGTAGTCATTTTTGCATAATTCCAAAAGAAAATAACATATTTGGAAAGAATGAAATCTTAGCTTTAAAACGTCGTAACTTTCAATATCACTTACTCTTTATACTAGTCAGGAGCTAGCAAAATATATTTCAACCCATTATTCTGACATTACAGTACAAAAGAGAGAGAAAAACGTCCACATTTGTCTGGATTTTATATTTTCACCCTTTATTTTTTCCATTTTTTTGCAAATTGGGACCCCTAAACAGGAAGGGGGTTAAATGTTAATTATGGTATATAACTTAGTATGAATTTCTCTCTCATCTTTGACAACTTTGCGCAAAAATTGGTGAAAACAATTTGAATTAGGAAGGAAGACACTTATTTTACCTATTGGGCCAATATGGCGCCCCCAAACGACTCCCCAGGAAATGAAGGAGGGGTCTGAAAATTTGACCCCCTATGGTTTTTGCTTAGTATGACCCTATAGAAGCCAAAACAATCAAAAAAATCAATTTTGGCAATCATATTGCACGGGATGACATAACAAACCGCACTAACAGTGCGTCGTTTGTTTTAAAGATGGTCATTCACGAGCATCGCTAAACTAAAACGAGAAATCAAGGTGCGCTATGTGTGGTCGCAGCCATATTGTTCACGAAGCTTATAGAGCATGACTTAATTTGCATACGGTTACATGCCAGCCAATCGCGATCGCGCTGTGAGAGCGATACACAACATGCGTGTGTATACTGTTTGTGGGCCGAATACATTGCAGTGTTCGGATCGAGTATCACCTTCTCGCTTGCACGCGAATCATTGCCGATAAGAAATTGGCTCATGACTTCGGCAATCGTTCGGGTATTCTAGCTTTCGGTCTTTGGACCACTGCGTAAGAGTCGCACATCGTTGGTATGAACGGGCAGCTTGCATAGTCCGTTAACGCGTACGTATTTTGAACTCCCTCTACACTATGGAGAACGTACATCTTTAAACAATAGTCGCATTACACTTTAAGGGGGGGTTATACATGTAGGCAAATTGTTACACTTCTATTGTGATAATTTCTGAAGATATAAAAAGAAATAACCCTACAAACCCATATATCAGTAGAGAGGTTATAAATCAAGGAGTCTTATGGACGAAAAAAAAAAACACCAAAAATGCCTAATTAGCATAATTTATGCAAATTAGCTATTTTTTGCAAAACAAAATATCTCAAGAATGGAATGTCTGTTGCTGTTCAAACTTTACATGCTTTTTGGTGAAATGTATCTCTGGTGAATGTATGGATTAGAATTTTCCATAAAGTTTTAGTTTTCTGGTAATAATGTCATGAATATATAATTAGCTAAAAAAA
This sequence comes from Paracentrotus lividus, assembly GCA_940671915.1. Taxonomy (NCBI): domain Eukaryota; kingdom Metazoa; phylum Echinodermata; class Echinoidea; order Camarodonta; family Echinidae; genus Paracentrotus; species Paracentrotus lividus. The sequence continues at coordinate 38,599 of CALNVZ010002006.1, read as the reverse complement.
AAACAATAAAATACAAAAGAAAAAATTAATTTTAAAAAAAATAACAATTTTTTTGAAAATCCAATTCATACATTTTGCAGACATGTTTAGAGAACATCTGTGCAAAAAAAAAATGGAGTTATTTTTGTGTATTCAGTAGATCTTGTTTTTTTGGGGGGGAAAAGGGCTTATTTGCATAAATTATGCTTATTAGGCATTTTTGGGGGATTTTTTTTTTTTTTTTTCGTCCATGAGATTCCTTGATACATAACCTCTCTTCTGATATATGGTTTTGGAGGGTTATTTCTTTTCATTCCTTCAGAAATGAGCCACATAGAAGTGTAACAATTTGCCTATAACCCCCCCCCCCCCTTAAAGGGGAAGTTCACCCTGGAATTTTATTGATCTTAAAAAATGGAGAAAAATAATAGGAAAATATAGGAAAATACTAGTGAAAGTTTGAAGAAAATCGACCGGAAAATAGCAAAGTTATGAATATTTACAATTTTGATTTTGTGACGTCACGTGCGAGCAGCTCTCCCATTGGTTGTGTATGTAAATTCTATAAATTTGTCTTTTTGTCATGAGTCTTGAAAAAGGAATGGGCCAATTCGATATAGTCATATATATGAACATGTTTGATGGTATATCGACCGCTCAGGTGACATAATTCATTTCTTCTGAAAAAACGACATTTTATGGAATTTACACTACATAACACGTAGGAGATCTGCTCGCATGTGACGTCACAGAATCAAAACTTTGAATATTCATAACTTCATCATATTTTGGTCGATTTTCTCCAAACCTTCACTCATATTTTTCTTTTATTTTTCTCCATTTTTTAAAACCAATTTAAACCCAGGGTGAACTTCTCCTTTAAAGGAAAAAGGCATATGTGGGGTTGCGCAGCAATTATAGTGGGGTAAATCGGCCGAGCACCTCCCCCAGTCAGAATAGACATAATTCAGCCTTTATATAAAAAGTAAGGAACCATTGTTTTGACGTGTAATTACAAATGTAAGAAATTTTAAAAATACCCAAAAATTCTGTTTTTGCCCATTTGTGTACTGAATGCACCTATCCCCTAAATTGTTCTACCACATTCTTAATTGCAACTACTTTTATCTAAAAGGCCCTTAGCATCATCTTGGATGTCTTGAAATCAATCAAGATACATTTGGTCATATTCAAACGTGAGTGACACGACATTTGGACTGATAGAAGGGCGCATATATTTGCACTTGTAGGTTATGAATGGATCATGACTACCATATTATGTATAATGTAGGAGTGGCATGTGTCATTACCAGCTGGATTTGAATTTTACAATTGGTCCTGGAAATTATGATTAAAAAACAGTGCGTGAGTGACACGACAGAAAAAAGACATGGGTTTCTGACCATCATTGGTTACGGTTGGATATGTGCCCAAGTAGATATCTAAGGGTACCATAAGTGCTGGTATATGTATATGAATAGTGTACCTCTCTGACATTTATTGTGGTTATCAATCATTCCCTCTCTGTGGAAAATGGTCCACCTCTATGTGTCGTGAGTGACACGACATCCAAAATGTGAGTGACACGACCAGTGCCTTAAATTCAACATTTCAAGTAAATAACTAAATCCAAATTACCTGTATTTATATGCCATGTTAGAGTAGTCCATGAAAATTGCTTTAAGCAACAAAAAAAATCTGACAAAAGTGATTGGTATTTAGAATAAGAGGCATTTAAAGCACCGTAGTCCCATACGTGCAAATTCCTGTTTGCTCAATTATTCAGCGTAAGAAAACTGGATTACATAATGTTTGAACTTAAATAATTGTTTGTATTGTAAAGAAGCCTTTGTATTGATTTCAGATCCTAATTTGTATTTTCAAAGGCACAGCGCCACATTAAAATTTCAGCTAAATGTCCCACTTAGTCTGAATATGACCATTTCTGAAACATAAAAATTGCAAAAACATCAAGAAATACATTAAAACATAAACAATCGAAGACAATAGAAAGTATTAAAACAAAGGAATACAAAGGAAATTGCCTAAAACTCTAATTTTTTAATCACAATGTTGTTGACTATAATACTAAGCAACTTGTAACAAGCAATTGGGCTTCATAGCAATTTTTTTTTTTTGAATAAAATATTGATAAATGTTTAAAAATACATGTAGACCCTTAAATTGCATAAATAATAATAATCAATAAATTGTTACAAGTCTCAAAATACAAACAAATAGTACAAGGTTATATTTCACATGTGCCTTAACATCCATGCAAAATTTTACATTGATCGAACCATTATTGGCCGAGATATCTTATTTTTTCAATAATTGAATAAATTAGTGCAAATTTTTTTTTTTTTTTTCACTAATTTCTGAATTCCAAGGAGACCTGTTATGATAAGCGTGAAGCATATTGGTTGCATAATGTATTTTTTCGTACTTTAACATCATTTGGACTGAAATACTGGACATAAAATGACTTCAAATTATCCAAAAGATACATGTACATGTACATGTAGCTGGCATCAGGTGTACCCAAACTTTTGGAGGGCAGTTTATGTACCGTATTTCAAATAATTTTTCTCAATGGCGCTATGGCATTTTATTAAAAATGCATGCTTCAATGAACACGTGATACATGAAAAGCCGTTTTTCATTTGTGGGCTAAAATTCAATTGCTTACTTTGGATAATTGTCACAGACCTTCGTGGTTAATATTGCTTCAGTGAGCAGAAGTTATTAGAAAAATATGCAAATATGGAGAAATTGCAAGGCTTTGGCCCCACACCATCCCATGATTACATATAGTAGAATGGGCCACAATTTAACCAAACAATATATTTATGGTCGGTTGTTTTATTCTTAAAACAAAGGAATTATTTAATTCAACTTCAAGCTATATTTGGAGGCCTTGGAACATGCAATGACTTGTGTATTGTAGCAACAGAAAATTTATAGAAAAGCAAATATGCAAAACTACAATATTATAAAGTTTGATAATACAGAAAATGTTTAAGATAAAGATGTATGAAACTTTAAGGGATTATATAACCATCATAATATGCCCTAACAGGACACCAAGTTTCAGAAGTTTTAATAACTCCATGGCTGAGATCTTAAGGCCCGGTCCCACTGGCTTTTTAGGATGATTTGCGTATGAATTGCCGATTGTTTGTTTTGTTTTTTGTTGCGGAAGAACGAAATTTGTATTCATGCGCAATTAATCAACCTGCCAGTGGGACCGGGCCTTTTAGGGGTTGAAATCCACCCCATTTTTTTCATTTTCGCCACTATTCCAATGTAAAAAATTTACTTATTTTTTCTCATTATTGGCCCCTAAACCCACATGTTTTCTTCAATGTGATAATCAGAACATTTTTACAAGACTTATTTGATGGCAGAGTTTTTTCTTTTCAATAAAATCCTAATGATTATCTATATTTTTTCAAACTTAGCTTGTTTTGTAAAATGTGACTCCTGTGACAGTACCCTAAGAAACTCTAATGTGACTCGCGTGACAATACTTTAGGGTGTTTTTTCATAATTAAGGGGTTTACACTTGCAAATCTTCTTTGCTGATATGATTGAGGCCCTATATAAGCTCCTTATTGTTTATCAACTACTACTTTTTAAGTGAATTAAAAATGGATGTAATTTTTGACTCGCCTAACACATTTTTATGGTGTTTTCAATTTGAAATATTGTCAAGCTCGGTTCTCATAAATGCAGGAACCAATGTGATATGATAACATAGAATAAAACAGAATACTAAAATTTATGAATCTACTCACAATGGAACATGCTTTAAATAGTATTATTAAAATCATTACCAAAACACTTATTTTTGGTAGTGAATTTTTTGTCTCTTTGAGGTGGTGTAACCTGGACATTTGAAGATAAAAATTGGTGAAAACCAGATTTATACATGTAATGTACATGTACATGTACCTAGCCAAAATGTACATTTTTTTTTTTTTTTTTTTTTTGGTTATATTAGAAATTTTAAACTCAAGGAGGATTCCGGGCTGAAATTGAAATGTTCTGAAAAATAAAGTAAAATTCCAAAAGCACATCACTGAAAATTTCATCAAAATCTGATGAGAAACAGCAAAGTTATGAATTTCTTAGGTTTTGACATATTTATAGATAGATGGATAGATATTTATTGGTCCTTCTTTATACAATGTAGTACAAGATATCACATAGTACATTTAAACTTCATCATGTTTACATTGATACGTAGTAAGTAAAGTAAGCAAGAAATATGAAGTTAAGTTCTTGTAATAGGTAAAAGAAGGACTAGGAGACCCTGGTAAAAGGCTCAGCTTGTAGGGATTAGGGTCCCCTCTTTAAAGGACTCATCCGGGCTGGAGTTTGCATTATAAGAAAAATAAAGTAAAATCGAAAAAGCACAACACTGAAAATTTCATCAAAATCGGGATAGAAATAGCAAAGTTATGAATTTTCTTAGTTTAATTTTTTAGGAAACAGTTCTTCAAATTGGCAATCTGATAGATGTCTCAGTCCCTACTTTCTTTGTATTTTTTGTATAAAATACCAATTATCAAGATTTTCTGCCACAGGACATAAACACGGATTAATCCTTGTGGAATGTTCAAGGTCACAAGTGCTTTTACTTATTTCAGTATGAGGAGACAGATTTTCTGTATACGCAATATATGAAAAAATGAGATAAATAGGATTCATATAATAAAATACACAAGAAGTAGGGGGACTGTGACATCATCAGTTTGCTCATTTGAATATTCAAATATTCAAATGAGGCAATGAGACAATTGCCAAGAACTGTTTTACAAAAAAAATCAAGACCTAAAAATGCATAACTTTGTCATTTTCATCCGTTTTGATGAAATTGTCTGTGTTGTGCTTGATGAATTTACTAATTTTACAAAACTTTTTTTCATTTTAGCCCGGACTCCTCCTTTAATAATACATTATAATCATGAATAATACAGTGTAATATGAGTGAACATATTTATAACTAGCTACGTAGGATAATACGAAAATGTTTTGGCATAACAGAAGCAGAAAGGCTATGTACAATAGGGAACACAGGACTAGAACATCACGAAACAAGAAACAAAGGAAGAAGAATAAGAAAGAGAAAGAATACAGCACAACATAATGAACAAACACAACAACAACAACAACAACAACAAAAAAAAAAAAAAACAATACACAAACTGACAAAGAATAAACAGTTAGAGACACAGCATATTGAAGAAAAGATAACAACCATAATCTATCTGCTCAGATGACTATCGTTTACATATTTAATAACTTGAGAGTTCACAATAATTGTCAAGGAGATGGACCTTAAGTACATCGTTTAAATACAGATGGCTTACTAAGAAAGCTTAATTTTGTGTATCGAGAGAATTCAAAACGAGGGCCTGTATTAGCTAATGTGTTAAAGCCAGTTTTGTCCCTCACTTTAGGTAAGTGGAGAGCAGAAGCATTCCGCGTAGCATATTGATGTACTTGATTGTTTTCTTAAAAATGTTGGACAGAGCGCTTGGTAGGACACCAAAATGTAAATCATACATAAGGACCTAGTTGAATTGATAAATATCTTGGAGCTTTAGAATCTTGTGTCTGTGGAAAAGCGATTAGTGTGTGATCGAAAACCTACATTACATATTGCAGGGCCGCGAAAACCCGCTTGCCCGCTTGCCCGCTGCCCGGGGCAAGTTAAAACAACGGGCGGGCCAGCAAAGTTCAAAGTCACTTTCCCGATCGGCAAGCACAGATGATTCAGCACACGAGCAAGTTGAAGGCGCCTTTTGCAGCCAGCCCCAGCGGCCCAGGCAATCGTCGGTGCTGGTATCACAGCATCAACGATTCCCCATAATATTTCACCTCAAAAACACAATAAAAGAGGTGTTTATAAACACAAACTAGACAAAATACTTACACAGGGCTCTCCTACTGTAGAAAACATTACCTTACAATTGAAATGAAATCCCTAAAACTTGTGATATAAGCCAATTTGTTATTCTAAACATCTCGCCGATCTGCAGAGCTTCCCGATGTAATGGTGCTAGTCTTAACATACAGACTCATTGTAATATTTATAGATGAGAAAATAATTAAAATTCGGCATATATTTTCTTCTTACCTTTGTTAATGTTCATTTCAATGCATTTTTTCTGTTTGTTTCATGTAAAAATAAAGATAATTGGCACGAAAATGATTTCACTAATTTTTTTAATTAATATTTTTTAATAATTTTTTTTTTTTTTTTTTTTTTTTTTTTAGATCCAATTAGTGGTGCTTTTGTCTTTTAGCTCTTTGTTCGTGGACATTTATGAGATGATATTGCTACTAAAAAAATATCTTTAAACAAAAAAAATGAAAATAAAATTTGGGCAAGTGTTTTTCCTCTCGGGCAAGCAAAAAAAATTTCACTTGCCCAATAGGGCAAGTGAAAAATATTTTTTTGTAGCGGCCTGCATATGATTCTTAAAACTCTCTTTTGGATCAAAAATAAGCTTTCGAGGCGAGTTTTCAGAGAATTACCCCATGCAAGTACACTATAATTAAGATAAGGAAGGATCAGTGTAGAGTACATGAATAAAAAGAATGTCTTGAGGAAATGATGACTTCAGTTTATATATAACACCGGTGTTTCTTGCTAGTGTTTTACATAGAATGATTTATATGAATTTTCCAACTGAGTTGCTCATCAATGTACAAGCCAAGGAATTTTGTTGATTGTACCCTATCTATGAAAACTTTATAAAACAGATTTCTCTCGGAAGAAATTTAATTGTAGTACTAAAAAGCATATAATTTGTCTTTTGCAAAGTTCAAAGATAATTTGTTTGCTTGTATCACTGAGTGACTTTACAAGTTCAGAATTAACTGTTTCTAAGAGAATCTGAGGATTTCTGTGTCGAATAATATAAGCTGGAGTCATCAGCAAATAAGATAAATGACAACAAATCAGATGAAAAATGAAAATCATTGAGATATATAATGAATAATAGGGGGCCAAGGATTGATCCCTGTGGTACGCCACATGTAACATTCTGAACCCTGATTAACAATACCTTCAAGAACAAACTGCTTTCTATCAGTGAGATAACTCTTAAACCAATCCAATGCAGTACCTCTGATCCCGTAGTGGGATAGTTTGCCTAGTAAAATAGTATGATCAACAGTATCAAAAGCTTTGGAATAATCAAGAAATATGCCTATTGCATGCATTCTTTTGTCTATTGCATTCGTTATTTTATCAATAAAGTGCAATAAGGCATGGGAAGTAGTGTGCTTTTCCCGAAACCCGAACTGAAAGTTTGAAAATATATTGTTCTTATTTAAAAACTTTATTGTTCGAACATAAATAATTTTCTCAAGGATCTTCGAAAATGATGTTAAGAGGGAGATGGGACGGTAATTAGTGAAAGATTGTGGATCACCCTTTTTAAATATTGGCACTACCCTTGCAATTTTCATGTCTAGTGGTACTGTTCCATTTAACATTGATAGGTTGAAAACGTGAATTAAGGGCTCTGCGATTCCCACAATAATTTGTTTGACTAAATCATTATTGATACTGTCATAACCAGGACTTTTCCCACTCTTAAGTGATCTCACAATAGATATTAGTTCATCACGACCTACCGGTGTAAAGAATAGACTTTTATTATTTGATTCTTTAAGGAAAGCTCTAAAAGACTTTTCGCAGGAAGGGACTGCCTGTGACAAAGAAGGGCCAATGCTACAAAAAAAATCATTGAATTTCTCCACAATAATATTCTTATCTTCAATTACACGACCATCAATTTTGATATTCTTTACTCCTTGGGTATCCCTTTTTTATTTAAAAACATTTTTTATCACTTTCCACGTTACCTTGATGTCATTCGATGTTGCTTGAAACTTAGCAAAGAAGTGTGCTTTCTTTGCAGATCGCAAAACTGAAGTTAGAATATTTTTGTAACTAACATACCGTTTTCGTGATGATTCTGTCCCACTTACTTTATACAAATAATATAGCTTGTTCTTCTTATTAATCGACTTTAATAAGGAAGTTGTAACCCATGGCATGCGAGGAGTTTTCTTACGATCTGTAGTACTACGTTTGACAAGGGGAACACTTCGATCATAAAGTAACATAAATTTGTTTACAAAATGTTTGTATGAGGTATTGACATCGTCTTCATTTAAAATATTGGCCCAGTCAGCTCCTATTAGTGCTTCACGAAATTTTCCAATATTTTTAGGACTGTTTTTCCTGATATATTTAACTTCATGTTCATGAGTATCGAGTTGTAGGTTCACTTTAGAGAAAATAGGGAAATTATCAGAAAGATCTGATATTATCACTCCTGATGATGGAAAAGGTTGCATATTACAAAAGATATTATCAATAAGGGTTGAAGAGTTTTCAGTTACCCTTGTTGGCTTGACGATTAAAGGCATCAAAGAAAAGGACAGCATCATATTTAAAAAAGCATTAATATGATTATTTTCATCGTATTGAAGAAGATTTGCATTAAAGTCACCCATCACAACAGTGTTCTTATTCACGAAAAGTGGGTTCAATAAAATTTCCTGTATTTCATTCACAGCAGGATCTAAATTACTCTGAGGAGGTCTGTACATAACCCCTATAACAATGTTCTTTTTGCCTGGAATAAAACACTCAACAAAAATAGACTCAAGTTGATCAGTCATCACATTTAACTCATGTCGTACCATGAAATCCATTTTGTCTGGAATGTACAAGGCAACGCCACCTCCCCGTTTAGTATGTCTATGATTCGACACCAGACTATATCCAGGAATATGATATAAATTTACATCACTCTCACTCGAGAACCAAGTCTCAGTTAGCCCAATTACTGTATAACCTACACCTAAATTTCCGGTGAGTGCATTGAAAGCATCAGAATTTTTATGCATACATGTACTTCTAACATTCAAGTGTAGGAGAGTGACTTCACTTTCCTGCTTATCTCTAAATCCATCAATGAATTGTTTTTCGGTAAAGTAATTACAATCAATTTGAGGGGTGTGACTAAGATCATCATTTACAGTGAGCTCTAATGTTTTTCCATTACTCTCAAAGAATCTGTTGGCAATTTCACCAATATTAGCCATTAGGGACTAGATTCAAAGGGGAGAAATTGAAGTCTAACTGGCGGTGATACATATCAAATAAATTGTCAGTCAACATAAAAAAACATGAAGATGGAGTAAGAATATGACTATGATTAAATAGAAACAAAAACACAAGATCCTCTAAAGTGGAAAGATCCATGATATAAGTAACACTTAAAAAGTAAAGTAAATACATTTATATGAAAACAAAACTGAAATAAAAGAATATTACGGCAGCAAAAGGCAAGACAGATGAAAAAGATAAAGTATAGGAAGTCATCTACTGTTCAGCTTTTTTAAGCTTTGCAATGTCCGCATCGCACGTTATCAATTTTTTTGAAAAGTTGCCTTTGGAGTCTTTGAGACCAGCGAAGACTCGCCCCTCTATGGCCCACGAGCGATCGACTGCAGGACAATGGCGTACCTCGTATAAGAGCTTTTGTCGAGCCGGTGTGAGGTCATCGTTGAGGTAGATGTTGGTCCCCTTCAGCTTAGACCTCGCTCCCATTACCGAAGACCTTGTTTTGACCCGGAAAAATTTAACCAGCACAGGGCGTGGCTTTTTTTCTTCCTTATCGTCAATCTCTTCATGGTGCGTCGAGGTGAGACGCACGCAGCTCTCAAAGTTGGCTGTTGTAAGTGTGACGCCGACTTTCTTCGCCAACTTCACCACAGCCTCCCCAGGACTCTCTCCTTTTATTTCGGACAACCCGAAAATTCTTATGTTGGCAGATCGGGTTTGCTGCTCCATGCTCTCCAGCTTCATCTCCATGGAGGAGATTTTGTTGGTGAAGTCATCCTTGTCCTCTTTTAAACATTGAATTTTCTCCGACTGGGCTTTCACCTGCCCCTCTAGCTCCATAATCCTCCCTTCCTGGATCTCTAGTTGTTTGGAGAGGTTGGATACTGCCTCAGCTACCGCGTCCTTCACCATCTTCTTTAAACTTTCACTTTTCTCAAGCTCAGAGATGACTTGTCGGGCAATTTCAGCTGCTGAGAGAGGCCCCATGATGATATTTGAAAAAAGTAAAGCTGAATAAAGACTAATGGAGAGATAAGCTGGAAACAGATGTTGTCCCGAGGGGGTAGTTGAGTTTACCTCCAAGGTTGAGCCGAGTAGTGGAGAGAGGAGAGAAGAGACTGGAGCGAGAAAATTCTTACATGGATGTAATCACACACACAGCATGCTCATATTGGGTCGTCACACACACACAATCCAGCGGTATTTCACCAATAGTCTATGCCGTTCTGCTCCCGAGGATGACTAAACTATCATGGTGCATACATGCCAAGTCTCACGCATCTTGCGTGAGAATCACGCATTTCGGGTCCGTCTCACGATCTCACGCAGAACACCCCATTTCTCACGCAAAATGAGAAAAAGTAGTATTATTATAGATTTTTTTTACCATTTTAGTGTCTCAAAACCCTAAATATCGCCAGTTTTGTCGCGCATCAATTGCAATTGCGATGTTTCCAAGCAGGCGATCGTTATATGCAAGATAGCTTACTACGTGAAACGTGTGTAGCGTACGTGCGCGCCTCTTTTATGTACAAATTACTACTACGCGCGAGCACATGTGGTAACGCGCGCCGCGTGCGCACCGCTTTCAAACACGTTGCGAATGATCTCACGCAAATTTTTATTTTGAACTTGGCATGTCTGCATGGTGTCACGTTGTTGACTAACTGAGCGGGTACAGCCCACAAGACCGACACCAACGAGACCGACGGCCTACGAGACCGACGACCCACGAGTCCGACAGTAAAGTAAATAGGCCAACAAGATCGACTATAAACAATTTAGGCCCATGAGACCGACAGCATACTAGACCGACACTAGATCAAACAGGCCCACGAGACCGACACTACAATATTGTGGTGTCGGTTTCGTGGGCCTGTTTGTTCTAGCGTCGGTCTTATGGGTCTTTATTTGCTAGCGTCGGTCTTATAGGCCTTTTTTGTCTAGTGTCGGACTAATGGGCCGTCGGTCTCATGGGTGTCGGTCTTGTGGGATGACCCCCACTGAGCATGATGACAGGCAGAATGAAATCACAAAGTAGAGCAAAAGTATATCAAAATAACACTTCACAATAGGAAACTGTTCTTGGCATAACCATGATAACCTCATGCATATTCAAATGAGCAAACTGATGATGTCACAGTCCACCTACTTACTTCATGTGTATTATATATGAAAATCCTATTTATCACATTTTTAATACATTGCATATAAAAAAATCTATCCCTCGTACTGAAATAAGTAAAAGCACTTGTGACCTTGAACATTCCACAAGGAGTTCAGTTTTTATGTCCTTGGGGCAGAACATCTGGATAATTGGTATTTTATAAATAAAATACAAAGGAAGTACATGTAGAGGGACTGTGACATCATCAATTTGCTCATTTGAATGTGCATGAGGTTATCATGGTTATGCCAAGAATTGTTTCCTATAAAAATGTCAAAACTAAAGAAATTCATAACTTTGCTATTTCTCATCCGATTTTGATGAAATTTTCAGTGTTGTGCTTTATAAATTTCACTTTATTTTTGTAAACATACAAACTCTAGCCCGGAGGAATCCTTCGAGTACTGGTTGTCGAGTTACATGGAATGGCTGAATTCTGTCATATAGTCTTTGAATTGTTAAATGATTTACATGGAGGCACATTGTTCATTTTTGTTTTGACTTGCAGTACGATCAACATGGACACTGTCCCTGGAAAGTACAATAGAGGACAACATTGATATGTATAAAGCAACATGTGAAGCTCTAGCAGGCAGACCCGCTGAAACTATTACATGGATGCTAGATGATGGTGGATCACCTTGTGCGGATCCAGTGGTAACAAACCCTCCAGCTGGACAAGATCTATTCAGCATTATAAGTGTGTGCACATTTCCAGCTAATATCACAGATAATGGAAAGACATTGAAATGTGTCATTAGTGGTCATAATGTAACTGCTCTGAATGGAGAAGAACCAATATCTCTAAACCATAGTAAGTTTTTGTGACTCTAACTCTGTGAGTTTTTTTAGATACTGCTTTTATATTTGAAAACTTCTCTTTACAGAATGATGACATCCATAATATAATTAGAATCATACAGGTCTGTTTGTAAAATGAACAAAATGGGGGATATTTTCAGTCAAAATGTAATTCAGTTTCGTTTACCATGCATATGTTATTGGAGAAAGGGAATGTAACAGACAACATTTTTTAATTGCTCCTACACAACTCTGTCCACAGTGAGTTATATGATTGCACAGTACATGTATCCAAATTATTTTTAAAAACTTGCTATAGTGCAAATTTTGATTTATAATTGAGATTTTATCCTTATGACCTATGTTTTAATAATCATTTAGACTTTGGTAAAAAATGATGTAAACATACTGTATATGGAGATTGTTTTATCTTTATATTTCACTTTATTCAGATGCCCCAGCTGCTGATATTGTGGTGGTGGGTTTCCAAGAACCTAATCCAAACCTAAGAGTGTCATGTAACATTGCTGAGGCAGATCAACCTATTCCAAGGATGAGAAACTATTACATATACTCCGATGGCATCTTGATACATGAATCTACAATTGGAGTAAACTTTTCCGAGGTTTTAGAAGGAAATTTCGACGTGTCTACAAACTTCACATGCGTGGCAGGCAACTACCAGGGAAATACAACCAGTGATCCAACAAGATATGACCCTAATAGTAAGTGTTTTTTTTTTACTACGTCGTATGGTTAATTTAAAGTGTACACACGGAGAAAATACACAATATTTGCTAATAATGGCCAAATTACATGTTGCTGAATAGATTTTCCTTCGTTTATACGATTGACATGCTGAAAATGACTTAAATCTCTCAGAAATAGCTGTAAATGGTTTTTAGTGTTTTTGTTTAATCCGCCCCCTAATGGGCCACTCGGCGTGCGGAGGAGCTACTGGCTTGTGACGTCACACCTTGGACAGCTCGAACAACAGCTAGCCAGCTGATCTGAGCTTGCGCGCGCAGCTTGATGCATGTGCATGCAATGCATATGCGTACGTAAACACAGCACTGTACTAGCCTGCTATATAGCTGCTGTGTCTCGGGATTAATATGGCTCTTTTATCACAACTGATTACACCATTGGACAAATCATACAGGGTTGTATAAATCCTTAGAATATCGTGTTTTGAGATATTGTTAACGATTGTGATTATTTTGTAGATTTGAACTTGCTGCGATAGATTTTTGAAGAGTTTGCAATCATGGTAAAAGCACGAATTGCCTTGCTCATCTCTCACCGAGGGGTCGTGAACGGTGCGGCCCTTGGCGTTGGTTGTTGGTGAAGCGTTTAATTTGCCCATTGACATTCGGAGATATAATGCTCCACGTAAATTTAGAGTGACTTCATTCTTAAAGTGGAATATTAAAGAAGAGGCCAATCTTGTGGATTTCAATTGCATTATCAAGTTTAGTACATGAGAAACAGAACACCATTTCGTTGATCCCTTTAGCACATTGCGTTCACGAGAAATGCTGCTTTGAACATTGTATATACAATCGGGGTTCAATTGGAAGATCCGTGGATATTTTTAAGGGCTATTTGATGACGTCACAAGTGTGAGGAGTAAACCCGGAAGTAATGCATGAAGCATATCTATTACTATCTATAATGCATTATAGAAAGATAAAACAATCGAGACTGAACAATAAATACCATAAGGAATAAAGAAAAATCAATGAATAAGATAATAGAAACAGCAAATAATTATGTTTAGGAAATAGAGAAACAATAAATAACATAAGGAAAAACAATGAATAACATAAGGAAAGAGAGAAAAACAATGAATTACATGAGAAGGTGAGAAAAACAACGAATAACATAAGGAAAGATAGAAAAACAATGAATAACATAAAGAAAGAGAGAAAAACAATGAATTACATAAGGAAAGAGAGAGAAACAATGAATAACATAAGGAAAGCGAGAAAAACAATAACATAAATAAAGTGAGAAAAACAATGAATAAAATAAGGAAAGTAAGAAAAACAATGAATAACATAAGGAGAGTAAAAAAAACAACAACAATGAATAACATAATAAGGAAAGAGAGAAAAACAATGAATAACATAAGGAAAGTGAGAAAAAACAATGAATAGCGTAAGGAAAGTGAGAAAAACAATGAATAACATAAGGAAAGTGAGAAAAAACAATGAATAGCATAAGGAAAGTGAGAAAAACAATGAATTACATAAAGAAAGTGAGAAAAGCAATGAATAGCATAAAGAAATTGAGAAAAACAATGAATAACATAAGGAAAGTGAGAAAAAACAATGAATAACATAAGGAAAGTAGGAAAAACAATGAATAACATAAGGAAAGTGAGAAAAAACAATGAATAACATAAGGAAAGATAGTAAAACAATGGATAACATATATATAAGGAAATTGAGAAAAACAATGAATAACATAAGGAAAGAGAGAAATACAATAAATAACATAAGGAAAGCAGAAATATCAACACCATGGGTATGGAAGGAGATACAACGGATTACATCAGGAAATAGAGAAACAATAAATAACATAAGGAAAGTGAGGAAAACAATGAATGAAATAAGGAAAGGGATAAAAAGTAATGCATTACCAGTACTGCCAACCTAAAAGCGTATTTTTGTCTTTTTCATTTGGATAAGGGGTACCAAACTCATTAGGTGTCAATAATTATTCAGATCGTAAATATGTCAATCTCCATCCACCTGTCGACCTGAAAACCTTTTATTATTCAATTATTTTCAATAGAAAACAAGGTAAATATGCCAAACATTTTGACAAGTGTGTCATCCCTGCACCAAAAGCATTCGTTCTGGTAAATGAGGGACATAGACAATTCATTGGACAATTAAATGTTTTCTATGAAGACAGGTGCGATGTAGTATGGCATGATGGTGCTGTGCATTCATAGACATCTATAGATCTTAGTACCCCCTTAAGAAGCGAAAGAGGATAGAAAAAGTACGGAATACGCTTTTTTGTTGGCAGGTCTGCATTACAATACATGTATAAGACTTGTATACATAGTGCAGCATTCAGGCTGTGCAACTTTCCCTCACACTTATGACGTCATCAAGAACCCCTCCAAATTTTACTTGATGTTTAAGATTTCAGGGAGGGGACAGATAATGTCCTCTAACGCCACTTCAGGTTGTCCGTTTTTCACGAAATAAAAAGCAAGTTGTTCTACACACCCCGCTGATCCGTTTCGTATATGATAAGAAGTCTTTACTATTCCACTTTAAGAAGACTTATTCTGTGTTGAATCTATATTGATTTTGATATGATTTTTTTTTTTTAAATCTGAATCCCTCCAAATAAGGTTTTAGAGAAAAATATAATCATTCCACCGTCATGACTTTCCCAACTAACTTACACGGATTAACACTACCATCATTATTTTGACAAGGTGGTCATGTGACATTTCCTACAAAATTCCTTATTTATCGAAATTCAATGGCTAAAAGACTAGAAACGTCCTTGAAATAAAATCAATACATATTGAAGAGACAGAATATTTAAGAATCAATTATGTAAGCATTGATTTGTTTGCAGTATTTACTGTCTACTAATTTATGGGTTGTGCATACGAGTCCGCCATACAGTCGTCTCTCGTAAGACTGCTGCTTTTATCACGAATGCAAAATCTGTCAAATTCATTACAACAAGGTCGAATCTACAAAATAATGTTATTTCATTCTGAACAATATCTAAAACCATTATGAAAAAGTTCACATATACTGTAACTGAAGAACTAATAAGGAGCTATTCCATCCGAAAGTTTGGACGAATATATTGTTATAGCTAACGGATGAAAGTATCTCAGGATTTGCACAATAATATAAAGACTTACAAAACCAAATGAACAATTTCAAGATTATGATAACCTTACAATATAGATATAGGATAACTGGTTATAATTTGTCACGATAACAAAACTAAAAGTGTGATTTGAACAGTCCACAATGAAAACAATGTCACTTTGTTTTATTATCTTTTTTCCCCCACTCATCCTCGTACTGAGTTTAGACCTATTTCAATTATGTTTTAATATAATGAAAAAGAATACATTATTGGAACGGATTAACTTAAATATATAGAAAAATGATAGACGAACAGTCGGCAAGATATATCACTTTTGACCATTTTGTCAGGGCCTGGGGTGAAGCATGAGATGAGAAGAGAGAAAGAAAGTTTTAAAGAATCAGAATGTGCAATGCACGCAATATAGCTCAGTACAGGATACGTGCATACAGTAGACACAGTACGGGTGCCCACGCTGTGACGTCATAATCTCGACGCCCTTGCAGGGTACCGCTGAAGCCTGAAAATGGGGGCGCTTCTTTGAAAGGTGATAACTCCCGATCTAAAACAGTTATTGACAAGGGGTTTAGATATTCTGAATCAGTAAAGATTTTCCGTTGCAGTGGTATGAGTTTGGTTGTTATTAAAAGCAGTTTTGACTCTCCAAGTGTCTACTTTAAGCATTGTGAATGCATTTTTGTTTTTCAATTATTTCGTTCTTGTATGTACATGTATATTTTTTGTGTGATTGTGATTACGTTTGATTGTATGTGCAACGCAAAAGAAACAAAAAACTCTCTAGCCTCTAACTCTGAACTTTCAGTTGTTAAAGTCATGTAGGGGTTTGACTTGGTCCCCCTTTGCTAAAAAAAAAAATTAAGTTACCCTTGACTGACTAGTCTGCAAGCACAGACTTAATGTGACACTTGAACAAATTTCAGTCTAGAGTGAAGGCTAGCTCTAAACTTACTCTCTGTGAGCTACAGTACACGATTGAATCTAGTTCTTTACTTCAGACCTTACTATTAGCGAACACCATTGGTATGTGCCTGCAAACTGACAGGGTTCCATTCTACCTGTAAATAAGATGAAACCTTCGAAATGACGGAGAAGACTGGGATTTTTTTTAATGACTTTAATCAGAGAAAAGTCAACTAGTCTTTCATTTAACACAGTACATATATGCATTGTTGAAGCACATTAGAATAACATGAAATACATGTAGGTCATGGTGGAAATAGTCATGGATTTTTGAAATCCATCAGGGAAAAACTCAGAGAATTTTGCTCTTGAAGCAGTGTTAACCTGAGGTGGCTGTTCTCGTTTGCATCCCAACAGTTACCCTTTCCATATAGCCAAGGGACATGAACACAGATATATGGAACACTTTCATGGTTCAGTCTAATACTATAGGCCTGCAGAGGATGGCCAAAAAGTGGCTTAAAAATTGCCAAACTGGCAACTATGGTATAACAAGCAAATTTGTAGTTTTTATGAAAGTATAGGTCCTGACAATATTCCACATGAAAATTACCCAAAATCCACATGGGGGAACATGCTCAAATGACGTCATCAAGATGGCGTCCCAAAAACCACCATTTTGCCATGGTAACTGTCACTAACACACTTTTAGTAATACAAATGGTAATGTTTGGCAAGGATACCATTGCATCTCCCTTAACACAATTTCTATAATTATTTTAGGCCATCGGAGATCAAAATATAGATGTTTTGAATGGAATGAGGTGGATTTAAGGGTACCACCCTGTTTCCATGGCAACATAATAGGAGAGTAATAGAAGTGATGAAAACATATTATACAAATGCAAATAAGTGACTTAAAATATCATGAAAATGTTGAGGAACATAAATTTAAATATTTAATGCTGGTTATATTAAAAATTTAACACAATTAGAATGATGCTTATATGCGAATATGGCAGATATATGGTCGTTGCTATGGTAACTTCATCGTAAGGGTGAAAAAAAAAATTCAAAAACGTCCCATTAAGCATATGCCAAATAATAAAGATGGTATAGGCCTAACTTTTTGCTTGGAATGTAATGAAGGGTCTATGTCTCATAACGCAAATTCTGTGATCATCCCATGTCATGTGTTTTGAATGGAACAAGTTGGATTTAAGCTTGTTATCCTGTTTCCATAGCAACATCATAATAATGAAAAAATATAATACATGTATATGCCACTTAACTGCTTAAAACGTAATCAAAATGTTCAGAGACATAAATTTAAAGGTTTCACTTGTATACATCAAAGATTCGACCCAATTGAACTCTGTCTGCTAATATGGCGGATATGGTTGTTGCTATGGTAACTAAATTGACGGGGGGCAAATAAATCAAGAAATGTCAAGAT
>CALNVZ010002004.1:10005-24428 GCA_940671915.1 Paracentrotus lividus | reverse complement strand
TAAAAAACTAACTAAATAAAAATAAACAATAATTATAAATGAATGAATAAAATAAAAACAAATAAAATAAATAAAGAAATTAATAGATAAAAGCAAATAATAATAATAATAAATAAATAAATAAAATTATCAATTAAAAATAGAATAAAATTATCTTATTGCATGATGAAAATTGCAAAGAGTTATTAACTTCATAAAATATAATTTTCCCAGATTTTTTTATATTCCTTTATAGATAATTGATAACCATAAATATGGGCGGTGGTTTCAATATGTACACATCTCTGAAATGGAGCAAATGCATTAATCGTCTTGTTTTATTTCAATTAGAATGACTAAATATAGAATAAACAATGATACCGATATCGAATGAAACATCTTGTCTAAAAAATTACCCGTCCACTTGTTCTCAACTCTTTTATTTTAGCCAATTAAAGATAAGCTGTTTCACATTATTAGGAAATTTCTCTATTAAGAAAGAAATTCCAGCGATCCTACATCCTAAATCTTATTTCTAAATACTCAACTTACATTAAAACCCTACATTTTTTTTTTTCTTTTTTTCATAAGGAATTTGCCTTAAAATACTTTACTATAAATTTCATAAAAATAATGTTTCAAGACTCGCATTACAAACGATAATTTTTTATTGAAGCCCACTCTTATGTTCAACCACCAAAACACCCCAAAATAAATTGGACAAAAGATTGGACCGCAATGATTTATGAAACTATTATGTAAGAAAACAGATCGTTAATAACAAATGAGGATTTTGTTTTTTTTATAAAGCACTGTGTGAAATCGTAAAAGAAAAATATATATTGGACCTGAAGAAAAGGGAATTTTGATTAAAAGAACAAAAAATATATAAAAATCTTAGTACTGAAGATGCTTATCCTCGTGACGAAATCAATGAAGCAAAGTGAAGATAATCAGTTGTCTCACATAGTTTGACATCGTGAGACTGTTTCACTTCGCTCCAGCAAAGAAAATCTCAAAAAACAATATTTTCTGTTAAATTAAAAAGATTGGGAGAACAAGGCTTACTGGGGGTGGATCAATGGAACAACATACATGTTTGGTGGTTTTGAAAACTACAATAACATCTTTTTTAATGTGTGTGTGTGTGTGTGTGTGTGTGTGTTTTCTAGATGCTTCTCCATCTATTGATAAATCAGAAACCAATACAAATCAAATCCACAACATAAGTGATACATACAAACAATGTGACAATTAACATGATTAAATTGTAATTTAAGAAAATATAGATTTAAAAACATGGAGAGGTTTATAAGGCAAATAAGTTGACATAAATGCAGGGACCAGCTAGATCACCAGTTTCAAAAGGAAACCTCTTTTATTTCACGTAAATAACTTAGGCGTATTATTTACACTCATAGCTTCAGCTTTATATTTCATCTTGCGAAGTGGCGGATCCAGGATTTCAAAAAAGGGGTGAATTCCGGACATGTGAAAAAAATGAGGAGGGTCGAAAGTTGCGAACGTGTAAAGTAAATGTAGTTTAAACTAAATGATAAAAAGGGGCGCACACGTTTTATAACACCCCCCCCCCCCTTCTTGGTCCGCCTTAGATCGGAAATCACCATGCACGTACCACGACCAGTGGGGTGTAACACAAAGACTTACGATTGATAAAAAGTTACGATTTTTTTTTTTCGCGTTAGCCTCATCATGGACAGGGTGCCCAAAAGTTGATGATCTAAATCCTAACTTTAGCCCTATCACTACTCTTAATCACATCCAAATCCTAATCCATGACTGTACTTAGTTTCCAAATGAGGCTACCACGAAAAAATCAATCATAACTGTTTATCAATCGTAAGTCTTTGTTTTAAAGGGCACTGATCCTTTGCCCATGTTGCCCTTTATCACAAAGTTTGGCCAGCTCGGTTTATTCCAAAAGGAATGCTCTAAAAATAAATTTTTACCAAGCTCTATACAGTTGAGTATAATTATATTTTAAAGCATTTATTTTGGTACACGCATGCCACCTATACTCTTTTTTTTATTATTATGATGATGATGATGATTTATTCTTTTATTAAATAATCAAAAGCAAATATACAATTCATCAGAAAGATTAAAAAACAACCACATTATACAAATGAAAATTAAAAAGGGCAGCATAACGCCACCTACACTCTAGCTTTCTTGATATGATTTACAAGATGATGCATCCCTGATTGCTCTCGCTGTGCTTCATGACTCTGTCACCGACAATGAGACATTGGTAGAGGGCTTCAAGAAGAACAAGATGTTTCTCATCGTCCTTTCCATGGTCTTCGGTGGTGTAGTTCTCGAGCTCGTACACGTAGTCGATACGCAACTGTTGGAGACCGGTCCGGAAAGCCTCAATCACTGCCTCACGACCTTGTCTTTGGTGAGTAATGATCACGATCGGTGGGTAGCCTGTAGAAAGAAGTGAGATAACGGGTAAATCCCGAATCACATAAAGTCTCTGCCAAGATAAATAGCATTGATTTCCTCATCTAAATCTAATAGCCCCATAACACTTGCACAAGCGGGAATAACTAGTTCGTTGGAATTAACTTCATTAACGTACATGTAGGTGGGATACGGTAATTGCTCATTATCAAAAAGAGTTTTTACAAAGCCTAAATAATTACTGATAACCTTACTAATAAATAAAAAAAAAAGAGTTATGTGTTTTTGAACATTTGCATTCACTGATAATGGTGATAATGATGATGTTGATAATGATAATGATAAAGCTACTAAAGTGGCGGAAACAGGCGGGGGCACAGCGGACGCCCCCCCCCTATAATTTGAAAACTGCCCATTAACTGCGAATATTTAAATTTGAAAATTTCGGCGCCCCTCCCCCTCCCTATTTGCAAATCCTGGATCCGCCACTGATCTGGTTTTGGATTTCAGATGTCAGCAAATGGAAAAACACTACAAAAATAATTGTTTCTTTATTGATTTAGTACCTTTTGAAAATAAACTCTTCATATAATAATGTGATTCAGTTTACTGTTTTATGAAATACATTGTCATAAGTTGTATGTATTATATTAATGCTAAATGGTTTTAAAATAAGTATTTGGACATGTTATGGAAAATGCGTTTAATTATAATCATTATAATATAGTGGGAAATACCTGTCATCTTCTTGATTTGGTCGATAAGTTCCCTGAGGTCTGTAGCTCTTAGACTCAGGTTCAGAGCACTGCGGGATAGAAATGATATGCTTAATTAATAGAGGTAGCAAATTTGTGTTATTTTCACAAACTTCTTTAATTTTCGTAATGAAAAATAATGACTATATTACTAATTTTAAGTAAAAATATCTTCCTGGGTATATTTTGTCAATAGAATTCCTTAAGCAATTAAGAGGTTGTGATATTTAGAAATCAATTAGACATCTGAATTACATAAGAGGCTCGAGGTAATGAAATTCTGTACGTGTAACCTTTTGTTTAGTCTAATAGTCGTTATATTTGATGATCTGATTAAAAATAGAACTATGGTGTAGTTAAAATTTCAAAATGATCAAAATGTCTGAAAGTAGCTAACAGTATAACGAAACACGTTTGTATTATATAGGGCAAGTCCAAGCTATATGTTCCCGAGGTGGTGATTTTTCAACTTTTTGACCATTTTTGTATCAAGTGTGTCAGTAAGGTTTTAAGGACGTTGCACAGTTGAAACGAAACCCATGTCATTTTCACCAAATTTTGCACAGAGTTACTTTGGTATCTATGTATGCCAAAAATGCAAAAAATAATATAGGTTCATGTGCTCGATTTTTTGCTACGTGACTTTGAAGTTGCCATATTTGGATGGCATGTAAAATACGCATAATTTAAGAAATTGGCCTCTGTTAGACCTCGCGATTGCAACAAACGAGTTAAAATCGTCATTACTTTGTAAAAACCGTATCAAACTTTTTCAAACCTTCCAGATTTGTTACGAAGTTTATACAAAAAATGGGGACATTGTTTAAACTGGCACATTTGTACTTATTTTCGAGCCAGCAACGCCCTCATGTGGCAAACATGGTGCGTAAAATGGCAAAAACCATATCTTAGAGGCTTGGAATCTACAAGAAAATAAAAAAAGTATAGTTTAAGGTGCACTTTTTTAAAAAACCATGACAGTCTCATCAAATTTTCCAAAGTTGTAGAGGGATTCATCATAAATATGTAGAAACTTTAAAAAAGGGGGGTCCATGTGCTCGTTTTCGAACTATCGGCACCCGAATACTCGCAAATCGGCTTGAAAAGTCACAAAAACGCGCCGAAAACGTCCAAAAAGCGTGAAAATCCACTTTGAATTACACTTGATTCAAAATTATGCTCCCAAACATTCAAAATTCATGTCATTTTCATCAAAATTTGAAAAGTTGTAGAGGAATACATACTCAATTGGTAGAAACATTAAAAAAAGGGGGGTCCATGTGCTCGTGTTTAAGCTGTCGGAGCCCGAATAGTTGCGAATTGGCTTGAAAACCACAAAAACGCTCCGAAAACGTCAAACAAGCTTGAGAATCCAACCTATATTACACTTAATTCAAAATCATGCTCTCATACATTCAAAATCCATGTCAATTTCATCAAAATTTGCCAAGTTGTAGAGGAATATAAACTAAAAGAGTAGGAACATTAAAAAATGGGGGTCCATGTGCTTGTTTTCAAAATATCGGCGCTGTAATAGTGGCGAGTCGACTTGAAAACCACCGAAACGTGCCAAAAATACTCAAAAATATGAAAACTCTATCTAATTTTCGTCTTATTCAAAATCCTGCTCCCAAACATTTACAATTCATTTTGTATCCATCGCAATCTCTAGAATAACACGAACATGCACCAACATAAATGCTTTACATATCTCTGCAAGTAGGTAAATAATGAACAAAAAGAAGGAATAAATTACAAATTTATAAAGTTCATTTCTTTTAACTCTTTGAACGCTGGATCGCCCATGAGCGCTGTTTATTTTTCCATTGTGACGTAGTAAATAATGCGCGCCCACGATGCGCGGTCAAGATGCGCAGAAACATAACTGTGCAACGTCCTTAAAAGAACATATCACCACAAAGTGTATGAAATAAGCTTAATGCAAAGGAGGTCAAAAAGTCATTTCAAGGTCATATGACGTCACAAGGCTCATTAATATTCATGAAAAAAATGATAAAATGCATTAAAAATGCTATTTTCAACCAATATTTCTTAAGGTTTGTTATAGGAATACAACCAAAAAGTACATATTTTCAGTTTCAATATCATTTTGGCTTCCTCTGGTGAAAATATCACAAACCTAGCACGTAACTTTCCATATTTTTATTCTTAAAGTATTCATGTCTCAGAAGTAGTCTCATAAAAGATACTGAGCTGATGTAAAATAATAAAGTTTTATTACTCGCTCTCCCACCTCAAGTAATGAAACAAAATATTTACTTTTTTTTACAGTAATTTGTTGTATAATGGTTCTTTTGTTTTATCTGCGGGATTTTTTTTACACCACATGCTGCTACTCCTTGGCTACACCAAATATTTAATGGAAAATATTTAATGGAATAGTTGTCCAATGTGTTACATGTCGTATTTTATAAAACTTTACCTTGCCAGAAAAAAATGAGGCTATATTGACATTAAAATAAATTTACAAAGTTTATTACATGGCTACGAGGATGTGACTATGCAAGTTTTTATCTGCTCTTTTAATTCCTAGTATCATGTGAACAAATTCAAAATTGAAAAACACCATTTTTTCTGGTCCCATGTGTTACGAACGAATAAATTATCATAAATTAAAAATGAATTGAGTTATTTCAGTTATTGTTAATGATTTTGTTGAAGGTTCTTAGTACCTTCAAAAATAAACCTAAGGATTGGGATTTCAATTTAAGATTTATCAAAAAACGTATCAGGACAATTACCCCTGCACAATTACCCCTGGACAATTACCCTCCAGACAATTACTCCCCGAGGACAATTACCCCCGGACAATTACCCCCCGCGGACAATTACCCCTGGACAATCGCCCCGGGACATTTACCCTCGCACAGTTCCCCGGACAATTACCCCTCCCCCCCCCCCTCTTCCACCGGCAATCGATGTTGGAATTAAGTGGCGCTCATTGTGAGTCTCGCCCGGTGTCGCAGGTTTTCGTTTTATTTTCTACTTAATCTTATCTTAATGAATTTCTCTTTCTCTTTATATATTGATCAGGACAATTACCCTCTGAACAATCACCTTCCGACAACTACCCCCGGATAATTACCCCCAAGGACAATACCCCCTGAGGACAACAGTTACCCCTCCCCGGTACAATTACCCCTCTCTCCCCCCCCCTTCCACCGGCAATTGACGTTGGAATCAAGCGGCGCCCATTGTGAGTCTCGCCTGGTGTCGCAAGTTGTTTTTAATTATTTTCTTACTTGATCTTATCTTAATGGCTTTCTCGTTCTCTTTCCCTTTCTCTTTTATATTTATCTTTCTCCTTTTTTCTCTCTCTGTCTCTCACTGTCTTTCCCCCCCCCCTTTTTTTCCTTTGTTCTCCCTTTCCTTTAATAATAATTTAGGTTTTCCCGGCCATTTTCATGCTTCATTCACTCAATTACATGTGTGCAGCAGTCAATTTAGCAAATTGTTGTGCCTGTGCTTTAACTTTATGCATTCAACATAATGCATATAGCAAACAAAAAAGGTGCTTTAGTCAATCGAACCCCTGCATAAATAGCCAATATCACAATAGTAATATTCAATTTCGCATTTAATGTAAACAAGAGCTAATTCGTACCGATTTTTTATTTTCTTTTTTATTTTAAAGTTATCTATTTAATGCAAAGAGCCGTCAATTTCACTATGTATGGGATATTGCGTGTTAACGCATGATCTTATAATTGATAAAAAAATATTCATCTTATTTGAAAGGATGTTTACATTGTTGGTTATAGTGTTTGTGCTAATAACTGAATAAGATAGAATCAATATTCATCACCATATCCCACATGAATGATACATTATGATATAAAATCTAAATTTCAGGAAGAGCATTGAAGTGGAGAAAGATAAGATCTTTTCAAATTTTATTTTAAGATAATTATACTTTGCACGTTTCCCATCAATGCAATTGATGTTTATTTTAAGTGAATAACTTGACATTACTTTTGTTTTAATCACTTTATGAACTTTTTTTATTCATTATTGTAATTGGGACGGTTAGGAGTTGGAAGGGAAGGTACAAGCATCCCTCCGCTCAGGGGGTTAATCATACTCTTAGCAAAATTACCCCCCCCCCTCTTCACTTGTTTGGGACCCTATTTCAGAATTTTTTCTCAAATAATTGAAAACTACCCTTAATAAAAAAAATAGGTCGGGGGGTTTTCCTCATACGTGAGCCCCTAAAATATACATCTTTTCCGGAGAAATCAGAAATGAGCATACGTGTATGGTTTACCACCTGAGTTGGGGGGGGGGGGGTACAAGCTCCCTAGTCATCAATTTGGACCCTCTACTTTTTAACCGGAATATAATGATACTGAGACATGTATACTAAGCTACTTGTAGTATGAATTTGATTGAACACGTGTTAATTTGAAATATCCACTGGTGAATTTGAATGTAAAAGGCAAGCGCAAATTCTCTCTGACGCGAAATTGATTGCGCCTATTGACAATTTTCGTTTGATCGAATCTTTTATGAAATCGAATTAAAATAAATGAAATTGAACGCTATCTTTATCCGATTGAAGTAAGGGGTTACTGGAACATTCAATTTCGCTTGAAATTGAATG
This sequence comes from Paracentrotus lividus, assembly GCA_940671915.1. Taxonomy (NCBI): domain Eukaryota; kingdom Metazoa; phylum Echinodermata; class Echinoidea; order Camarodonta; family Echinidae; genus Paracentrotus; species Paracentrotus lividus. The sequence continues at coordinate 16,646 of CALNVZ010002004.1, read as the reverse complement.
AAAATTCGTGAAACCGACTGCATGGAGGATGAAAATGGCCGGGAAAACCTATATTATAGGTTTTCCCGGCCATTTTCATCCCTCATTCAGTCAATCACATGTGCGGAGCATTCAATTTAGCTCATTTTTTGGCCAGTGCTTAAACTGGCATTTCAATATCGCACTTTAGGAATTCAACTTAATGTGAACAGCGACCGAAAAGGTACTTTAAGTCAATCAAAGACGTATAAATTTGCCTATTTCACAATTGTGATATTTTCATTTTCACATTTAATGTAAACAAGAGCTATTTGTACTTATTTTGTATCTTCTATTTCATTTTAAAGCTATTTAATGCAAACGTTGCATTTCACATGTAGGTATATGGTGTTCTAACGCATGATTTTATAATTGCAAAGGAAATTATGCATCATATTCAATCTTTGAAAGGAATGGTCATAGCTTTTGTGCTTATAACTGAATATGATGAATCAATATCATCCATATATCCCACAATATAGATTCTGATAAACAATCAACATTTCGGGTATAGGCCATGAAGATGGAGAGAAATCGAGATGAACGCATCACCCCTGTCTCACCACTCCTCTCCAGGCAATGACGTTATAGCAATGTTATATGTATATATTTTGTTTCATATATAATTTTGATTTCATAATCTTTCTTTATTGATTATCATTTTTCGGAAATGTAGGGACATATGCCTGAAAAAGACTCCATGCTTTATCTCTCTCTCTCTCATAATTTTTTTTCTTCATTCTCTCTCTATAATATGGCGTGGATGGCTCTCCATACGCACCTCCCTCTCCATTCCTCTTCAGGGAAATTACGTTATGGCAATGTTATTTGTATTATATATTCATTATTTAATTTTAATTTCATAATCTTCATTAATCATGTCCTTAAATGTATAAATATGTGCCAGCAAACAAATGCTCCATACTACATTATTTTTCTTTAATTATTTTCTTTTCTTAATTTTTATTCATTCTCTCTGTTTTGTTTGTTTTTCTTTTAAATTTTATTTTTTAGATATACTATGTTCACATCGATTGATGTGTATTTTATGTGTCATTGTATACTTTTGTTTTCATTACTTTATGAAACCCTTTTTTTTATTTATCATTGTAATTTGGACGGTTATTTGAGTTCGAAGAGAAGTTACAAGCGCCCCCCCCCCCCCCCCCGCTCATGGGTCAATTATACACTGACTTAGCAAAATTACCCCCTTTTTCACATGTTCGGGGACACTATTTCGGTTTTTGTCCTCAAAAATTAGAAATACCCCTAATAAATTGGTCTGGGTGGGGGGGAATTTAAAAAAAAAACTATTTAAATCATTTATCGGGTTTCCCCTACCTAAAGCCCCTTTTCCTGGAAAATCGGGAAACGATCATACGGGAACGAGCATATAGCATGAATTTGAATGAACACGTGTTAATTTGAAATATCCACGTGGTGAATTTGAATGTCAAACCAAGCGCAATTCTCGCTGGCGCGAAATGATATTAACCTAATGACAATATTTGTTTGATCGAGTCTTTTATGAAATCGAAATAAAGGAAATGAATTGAATGTTTTCTTTATCTAATTGAAGTAAGGGGTTAATGGAGCATTCAATTTCGCTTGAAATTGAATGAATATTCGTGAAAACCGACTGCATGGAGGATGAAAATGGCCGGGAAAACCTAAATTATCGCGCTATAAGAAATAGCTGCCCTAATAAAGGGCGCTTAAGCGCATTCGAGGAATTTCTTCCTACCGTAACCGGTACCCATTTACTTACTCGGGTCAAGTCTGACAAATTGTAGGTTAATATCTTGCTAATACCCCCGTCACACTGAGCTCGTTCCTACTACGTCCTTGCAAATTTGCCGAACGGGCATAGTCCATGTGTAACTGAGTGGACGTAGTAAATATCTTCTTACGATCTGTTTACGAAAACTTCAATGGACTAGCTCGGTCGGATTTTCACAAAAAGTGTTCAAAAATATCGGGCGCCCATCTCGTCCTAAAATTTAACGGGGTGGCAACGTACCTGAAACGAGATGGACGTACTGCAAACGAAATTGCCGTACTTAAATCGTTCTAAAAATGTGATAAGAGTTCTTACAAACGAGCATTGTATATTCATTATCAGCTTGAAGTTTACGAAGACGGCATGAGGTCTTGGCAAAAAACGGGCTAGTTTTTTTTTTATGGGAAACGGGCACGCATTTGCGTTCAACAGTTCTAAGCACGGATTAATGAAGAACGAGATGAACTTTTCTTGAGGCCGTTTGGTTCGTCGTAAGAAACGAGTAAGAACGGATTTTGACGGATTAAAAACGCCCCAGAACTAGTTAGGTCGGGACGAAACGCATTGGAAACGAGTTGGAACTGATTAAGAACGGGTTGGATTGTTTCAGACGGGCTCTGTTTTCGTGAACGGTTCATTTACCGAATTTTAACTAGATACAATGGGACTGCAAACGAGGCAGAGACGTGATGGACGTATTGAGGAACTGTATCGAACGTTTTTCATCTTAATCCAGAAAATAATTAGGTAAAATGTATGCGTTCTTTTTGACCAATGGCCGTTTTTCGTATTTATTCTAAAGTGTGAGATTTCTGTTATTGTAACAATTAATGTGTGGCAATAAACAGCTGATCTATTCGCTTATACTACTGTCACACTGAACAATTTCTTACCATGTTATTGAAATTATTGCAGAACGGGCTTGATCTATGTACACACGAGTGGACGTATATACTTGAGACTTATTTCAATCTGCTCAGGATGTTTATAGCACGGGCTTGGATAGCAATACGTTTCATTCTTTTGAACAGAACGGCGTGTCATAATTCCCGTCACACTGAGCTATTTCTCACTGCGTTCTTGGTAGTTCTTGTTGAACGGGCTCAATCTGTTTACACACGGACTGAACGTATTACAGACCTTTTAGAATCTAGTGCAGACCGTTTACAATCTGTTTACGAACTTGGCGACGGGCCGAAAGGAGAGAACGGAAAGGCATTCCGATTTTTTTTTAACATGCTAAGAAAATCGTACTGGCTTCCAGTTCTAAAATTAAACGTAGTACAACGTTCCTTAAACGGGTAGGACTTACTCTAACGAGGAGGACGTACTACGAACATGGTACCTAACTTTTATCATGCTGCGCATAGGCACTTTTAGTGACGGTTTGGACGTGCTACGAACGGTATAGGAGGTGAACGAGCCGTTTTCTCGGTCTGAACTGGATAACAACGTATTGCGGACGCGATAAAAGACGGAATTGACGTAACGAGAACTATTTATTGAACTGCCTAGTATCGTATTCAATGAAATTATTTTTTCAAGTTATAAGTTCCAACCCGACCTAAGCCGTTTGCAATTTTTTTAAGAACGGGCAAGAACGTTTATAGCACGACTCAGTGTGACGGCCCCCTTAAGGACATTAGTGGAATGGACGGGATTCGAACCGCGTACCTTGTGATCGTCAGTCCGCCAACTTATCCATTCGACCACAACCACCTTTCCTTACCCTTTTTTTTTTTTTTTTTTTTTTTTTTGTTTTTAGCGGCGCCTTCTTGCGCCATGAAAATATGGGAGGGGGGGGGGCTTGCACCCAAGCCCCCTGTTAGGATACACATTATAATGCATCAGAAAATATGTGAACTGGCCCTCATATTCCCGACGGTGGATTCTGCAAAATCCGTGGTCTAGAACCATGGTTTCTATTGGCGGTCATCTGGGCCATAATGAATAACTTATGTATGATATTTAATTTTACGATTAACCTTAATTTTGCATAAAAGTATATTTTCACTTTATTTGTTAATTTATGGAGTTATTAATTATGACCTTTATTGACGCCCTTGCACTCTAAAAACTGAAGTGCTAATTTATGGGTGCTCGTATAGTAACTGCACTTGAAGAGCTAAATCAGCACCTGAAGTGCTGTTTAGCACTTACCCAAGTGCTAGTTTATCAACAAAAAAAATGTTTAATGTCGTTATGGGACTCGAACCGGGTTCACCTATAGACATGGAAGACGACCGCTGACGTTACCAATAGACCAACGGAGATCTCCCTAACTTGCTTGAATTATGAAAGCATAGTAGATAATTATTATGGCAACTTTGAAGAAAGTTCATCATGAAGCAATATGATCTACTAGCAATCATGAGATGTGAATTGGTCTAACGTGCTCGTAAGCGCTTCTCATCCAGGGGACCCAGGTTCGAATCCTAACGAAGTCACGCCATTTTTGCCCATTTTTGCTGAAAGTTCAGCTCACGTGAACGTGCTAAAACAGCACTTCGAGTGCAGTTAATCAGCACTTTGAATGCAGTCACTACACAAGCTCTTAAAAAGTGCTGATTTCAGCCAGAGAAGTGCTAAAAAGAGCACTTCAGTTTTTAGAGTGTAGAGACGATGGGTTCAGACCAAGGTTTTATCCTTTTTTCGTGAAATTGAACAAGAAATAAATAAAAATTGCAGGTAATATGGGACATCCAAAATGTCGGAAATGATTCTGGTACTTAGTATTGGGATGAGGCATCAATCTCTTTGCTACGATTTTTTTTTTGTATATTCACAGTATATAATTAATATAAATAACTTATTGTAGGCTATATTGACTTGTATAATGAAAATAATATTTAAATAATATTAAAAAAAAAATAATATACAAAATACATAACAATGAAATATATAGTCAAAGGATTTACTGAAGGGTCTTAAATTTCAAATTATATCTTAAAGTTAATGATTTTCAACATTTTAAGCAAATTCCAGACATGGTAGAGTCATTGTAGTTTTTAACATACATTAAATACATGTGCCCATATTACCTGCACATGCAGGTAATATGGCACTTTGGAATATGACGTCAACATTTGAAAATTGCAGACAGGGGGTTGGTGATAATTGTTTTTCTTCACAATAAAGTTAGAGCAGTAGTTATTGATTCATATAAACAAAATATTAGACTGTGTGTCATTTCGTAATTTTATGCAAATAGGCAAATGAGCTTAGGGGCCCATATTACCTGCATGTACCCTTTTCTTTTTTTCTTTTTGTTTAATGTATACACCGTGTACTAGAACGATTTCCTAGGATTGCCTTAGCTGTGAATGTTTGCACTGGTTGTCAATAAGAATTTGAATAAATTCTTATGTAAATACTAAAGCGGTTGTATTAAAGTTAGGTTAATTATGATTCAAATGCGGTATCTATCTCACTCCCATTCAGATTTATTGACTTGTAAAACGATCCACTGCGCCCCTTCTGTGAGAGGGGGATGGATTGTCGTTAATTGAACTGTAGTAATTTGTCATCGATTAACATCTTGTATTAACTTGGCTAATTTTTAAAGTTTAAAACACACACAACATGAAATTAAAAGTATACGAGACCACTTTTTTGTTTAAATTACATGAATGGCAAAAAAAAAAAAAAACAAAAACAAAACAAACAAACAAAACAAAAGAATCTTTGAAAAACACTGAAAACATGCAAGTGTAATACTTATTTGATGCATTATAATACGCATGAACACGTTTTCGGGCATACTTTCCGTCTTTAAGGTTTTAGGAGTTATAAGATCCTCAAAATACGATTTCGTGTGTCATGTTTCTGATGGTGATAACCATTATTTTGTAATTATCCCGAGGTTCTTTCATGAATACTGAACTGTTTGAAAACTGTCATGAATATTCATGTGCACAACGCAGTTACAAACTATTGTACCATTAACCAATTACTGGATTGCATTCCTTCTGCCACACATGGTTTCTTTCTCCTTTCACAAAGGCCTAAAGATCTTTATTTATCCAGCATTGTTACAGCTTACCATGTTCTGTATAATATGCTAGGCCGAATTTCTCGTTTGCACATCTCATGTTCATTTGGAACCCCACTCTGATGGCAATATAAAGAGGTATTGTTTTATTGATATGCAAATGAAATACTTTTATACTTGGGTCACTTACGGTTGCCCCGAATCAAACTTTATGACAATCAAGTTAAAATCCATTATATAAGTTATGCAAAATGAGAATCTTGTTTCCTCTAAAGTTGCATTTAGAGTTTCAATCAAAACAACTTTTTTTATTACTATTTACTCTGGCATATTTTATATCCAAGGCATAGTTTATCTAAGGTTATTTTCTTACCAACATTGCGATTTCTATGGTATATTGTGTAATCTAATACTTCAATTTTATTTTTGCTCGATATATGTCCTGACCCCACGGGTCATTTCCTCCTAGCAATGACAACAACTTTGTTTTTATAAAAAATGAAAAAGATTTGTATGTTTATAAAATAGTCTATCATGGCCAAAGAGTGCCCATACTTTGTTTCGAATTTGTAATCCTTATGTTTTCCATGTGATTGACAACCGCACTCGAATCCTTAATATCTTTATCTGGCATTCAACTTTGATATAGGCAAGAATACTTTCTTTCAAATATATTGTAACGGAATATAACTTGTTTTGTTTTTGTTGTTTTATTTTATATTCTGGTGCCAAAGCAAGCCATACCAAGTCAATGTATATTCAATCATATTCACAGGAAATGTTGTCCATTTTGGTATCGATGATATAGGAATTAGCGTGAACATGAATATGTTTTACTTTGTATATTTATTT
>CALNVZ010002002.1:74037-91572 GCA_940671915.1 Paracentrotus lividus | reverse complement strand
AGCCTTGAGTATAGGCAGTATGAATTTATTGACTGACAAATGACTCCTTTTGGTTAGTTAATACTAGCCACATTGAGAGAGGGGAAAGAAATGGTTAGACATAGACTTAGGAGACCCCTTATTATATTTTTCTTTGAACAGGTTCAACCATTATTGTAATTAAGCTTGCATTACTGCAATTATGAGTCAAGTACATGAATTTAGAAATCGGGATGTTGTGGATCAAACGAAAGCAGGGAGGGGACAAGGAAGAGGGCCGGGCACTTGTTCTGAAATGGTGAGTATTAAAATTGGGAATAGACTGTGAACCAGAACCAGAAATTAGTCAAGAAACTTTTTGGGGCTTAAGTCCATACAGTGGCGGATCCAGATTTCATTACAGGGGGCCCTTTTTTTTGCCCTTCGCCATGCAAAGAGGTCATCTTTGAATGAGCCATAGGAGTAAGGTTAGGGGCTCAATAGGCCCGCCTGTCTATTTTTCTTCTTCCTTTTTTTTTTTTTTTTTTTTTTTTGGCTACGGGGGGGGGGGGGGGGGGGGGGACCGGCCGCTGGGCTCACCCCTGGATCCACGCCTGCATACTCCCCTACCCAGCCTCTCAGGATGACACTGTTGATATCAATTGTCGACAACACACTTTAAACATATTTGTCTCTAGCATATAGCAGCAGGCGGAAGTTTGTTTAATTCAACCATGATGCTTCTGACTTTTAATGCGAGGTAAGCGTAAATTTGGGGTTTGAAATACAATCAAAAAAGTGCCCTTTTTTAGATTTTTAGATTTTTCAAAATTTCACAAGGTTTTTTTAGAAAAAAAAAAAAGAGCACGATTGATTTAGAAAAAGGGGCGCAATATATTACTATTGAAAGAGGCACATTTGTCATGTTTGTGATGCTGAAAAAGTGGGTTGCACTGTACAACTGCCCCTCCCAAGTTTCGCTTGTAGGCACCCTCCTTCAGCTGGCCCTATCAAACACTCTGAGAATATTCGTTTGGGTTTATCAACCATTCCATATAAGCCATTTACGAAACCAACGATTTATCCTGCCATTGGATAACCAAAAAGATACATTGTAATGTATGCAAAATACACTGTTGGCCATATATTATTATTATAAGCTTCAGCCACATCATTTTGCTTTGGTTTGAAGTCTCAATTTTTTAATCCAAAATCTGTTTGATACAGCCTGTAAGAAAAACTTCTATATTAAAATAGACATGCAACCAGGAACACGTATTGGTGGAGGGGGGTTTTTGAAGGTGGAGGGGTTAAGCCGAAATGGGGGGGGGGATGGGGGCTGAACAGGCTAAAAATCACAATCTATAGCCATTTTCGTGTTTTTGTACTGCAAAAGTGGGGGCGTGCAGCCCCTACCCCGACCCTTGCTCCGCCGGCCCTTTGCCACCCAAAATTGGTCTTGTGTTCAATGACCCTCCCCCCATCCTATCCCTTCACAAGAGATTGGTCGAGAAGTCCATTCTTTATTAACCTTTATGGAAACTTGCATATTCATGTAATAATAATTGTTAGATCATGCCGTGCAATACACTGCGTGCACTGTAATAGGGTATTACACCTGTATGTAACATGTATGGGTTTTCCACATAATGGGGCAAAACGTTGTTTTTCCGTATATTGCAGTCGTAACTTCATAGCGTTATATCTTTTTATTGGAAAATGGCAATTAATTTTTCCTTTCACATTCTCTTGTCCATACATTGGGGCACATTTCTGAAAGTTTCGCGCTTCAGGTCTTGACATGATTATTACACCAGTAAAAACAATAAATAGATAAAAATTATTTTTTGAAAAAAAAATTAGAAAAAAATCAAGTTAAACGCTTAAAATTTTATTTTTGTTGAATATAAATTTTTATTGAAAATAGTACCAAATTGTAGGAAAGTTTATTATTTTAATTTGATACCAAACTCAATGTATTTGAAACTTTTTGCTTCAACCATTTTTTGTTTAAAATACTAATTTTTGTAAAAAGGGGCGGCTATTTTGGAACGCGCACCCACCTGTAGGGACCCTCCTGCAGCTGATCTGAAGAGTAGTCCGCCCTAGGCGATGTTGGTTAGGGTCCATACAACCATCCTAGATTAGGAAATTACTTTTTATATTCCACATGTCAGTCCACCCTACTGCTTCCCTGGGTAGTAGTTTAGTTTTTACTGTTGGAGCAATATAATTTTATTAATAATGATCTAATTGCTCTTGTTTTTTAAAGTTACCAATACCTTTAAAGGGATTAAGTAACTTCCAAAAACAAGTGCAAAAAGAGATCGAATGAATAGAATTCTAATCGCTCTGACCGTAAAAACAAACTACTGGCAAGTTTCAGATCAAATGCAAGTCATTTACTATCTTAAAAACGTTGAAATTTCAAACGCGGCCGAGGATTACGGCTGCGCATGAATTAATTTATGACCCGCTCCGTTGAAAGCTTGCCGCCCGGTAGGCATCGGCGACTTGACAACAGGAAATGCGGTGAAAACCATGTGCGCTGAACGCACACGGTTTTGTAAAGCGTCTCGAGGCGGGTTAGAAAATTTGAGTATAAAATCTTAGATATACTTCGAAAGTAGAGCAGGCAAGTAGAACTGGCAATTTTAAGGAATACCAACTGACCTAATGTGTTCATAATCATGATGGCAAAATGAGCTAAATCCAAATTTGGCAATTTGAATATCATTCAATGATACTGCATTCCCTTAAAAACCTTTAAAGCAGTGTGCAATAAGGTCAACTTACTCCAAAATACCTGCCAAAATAATTTAATCTTAGCATAATTGATAGAATTACCGAATTAGCGGAAAATGGTGGATCTTCCTTCAAGTAATATCTGAGGCGCGTGCAGACATTTTTGAAAGTCCGTCCTTCTGAGCCAATGCAGCTCCAAGTCAAATTGACATAATCAGGGAAATAGTGGGGGAGGGGGGGGGACATATTTTAACAAAAGGTGCATGGAGTTCTGTACCAAACAAACATTTTTTATCAAAACATATAACACGTACAATGCATAAGTGTGCATACTACCCACTTGTTATTATTGGGTGTAACTTTTTTCTTTTCCATGCAAGGACCAATATATTGAATAAGACCATGGTAGCAGGACATTTAATTTTAGGATAAAAGTATGAAAATTAATGATTATTTATATAGTCGTAGGTGAACACAAGTAAACCTGACTAATATCCCATGAATTTTGTTAAACTGTAATATTATGATGTGATTGTTACATGCATATGAGTTAATTGACTGGCAACAAAGTTAACTATAACTTTATTGTTTTGAATACCCTCTATTTTCAATTCAATCATCCTTATTTTTTATGTCACTACTTTTGTAATTCTTGACTGCGATTTTGGAAATTTTTGTCAATAAAAAAAATTTAATCAATACCTAAGCTCAAGCATTTGAAATAAAAAAGTTATACTATATATTAATGATTTTCTGGATTTTGTATTTAGTGGAGAAAAAATTCCGCAAAATAAGTAGCCTATGTAATCTGAGTCTCAATTTGACTGAGCTTTTCAGTCTTTGGCTGAACAGGTACTATAAATAAATTTAATTCAAAATCATGCATTAACTGAACACATAAGCAAATGAACCAATATGAAGGAGATACAATGAAGGCCTATTTAAATTGATTCATTCTAATTTACATTTGGCTACAACAACTGGTTGAGCTTTAAGGTCGAGGTAAAGGCAGGATGAATTTGTCGCTATCGCAAATAGGCTAAATAAAGTCTAATTTTGCAGTCATAATATAGGTCCAATTTTTGTCCCGCCGAACGAGTTCGAGCAGGGGACTATGAAACGGGCTCCGTACGTGTGTATGTGTGTATGTGTGTAATGTATGTGTGTGTGGTGTGTCCGTCCATCTCCGTCCGTCCGCCGCCCGTCCCGTCCGTCCGTCCGTGCGTCCGTATGTGACCAAAATCTTCAATTTGCTACTCTTCGCCATTTTTCATCCGATTTCGATTCCGTTTGCTTTATATGAATAGCACTAGGTGATAGCTACAAAATTTTTTCTCAGAATTTTGACCTTTGACCTTTTGACCCTGATTTTTGACCTATAATGTTAATTGGCTACAAAAATGCTACTCCTTCGCCATTTTTCATCCGATTTCGATTCTGTTTGCTTCATGTGATAGCACTAGGTGAGGACAACAAAACTTCTTCACACGGAATTTTTGGACTTCTGACCCCCTTTGACCTTTGAACCTTGATTTTGACCTATATTGTTAATTGGGCTAAAAAAATGCTACTCCTTCGCATTTTTTCATTCCGATTTCCGATTCCGTTTGCATTAGTGATAGCACCAGGTGAGGACTACAAAACTTATTCGCGAATTTTGACTTTTGACCCTTTGAACCTTTGACCTTGACTTTTACTTATATTGTTATTGGCTACAAATGCTACTCCTTCACATTTTTCATCAATTTTGATTCCGCTTGCTTTTGTGATAGCACTAGGTGATGGCTACGAAACTTCTTCAACAGAATTTTTGACCTTTGACTTTGAACCTGGATTTTTGACCTATATTGTTAATTGACTACAAATCTACTCCTTCGCCATTTTTCATTCCGATTTCGATTCCGTTTGCTTTAATGTGATAGCAGTAGCTGAGGACTCAGTGGCGGCGGAGACGGGGGGGGCCTGGGGGGGCCAGGCCCCTCACATTTTTTGGCCAAAATTTTTAATATTTTCTAAGGGAAAAAGAGGAAAAGAAAAAAAAAGAAGAACGGGAAGAGAAGGCAAAATGTGTTTAAAATACATTACCTTCGGGTTCATTAGAAGCCAATTTTTTTTCTGCTCGCGCATCGCGCTCGCAAGATTCACTCAATAAGGACATTGACTGATCCCTTATGTCCATATTAGTAAAGTTATGTAAAATTTTCCTACTCGCACTTGGCCCTCGCAATTTATTTTTGTTAAAATTGAGTTGATCTCGACCCATAGAAGAATTCAAACAAAAAGAAATAAGATGGAAAATGTACATAAAGTATACGGTGTCATAAGCCAAAATTTTCAGCTCGCGCTCGCGCTCGCAAATCCTCTCAGAAAGGAACCGATTCCTGACGGCACAAAGTGAAGTGATGGATGTCAATCAAATTTCAAAATCTAGAATACACTACCTTCAGTTAATTATGAGTTCAAATTTTTTTGGCTCGCCGCTTTCCGCGCTTCGCAACTTTTCTTTAAAAACCTCATTGATGATCCCTGGCGTCCAAATAAGTAATTTATGTAAAATTTTCTGCTCGCGTTTCACGCTCGGCAATTTTAATTTTGTTAAAATGAAGGTGACAATATTATTATTAAAGAAAAGATCGACAATATAATAATTATAGTAATAATAATAATGATAATAGTGGCTACTTCTATAGTGCACAGATCCACCTTTCGGCGTTCATGGCGCTTAAAAACTCTAAATTAGATAATATACTCTTGTTTCCTCAGACTGTTGAGTATATAATGATATATATAATATATATATATATATATATATATATGTATATATATCTTACTAAAACGGGCCTTAAGGGGAACTGAGAAGAATAGCTTTATTCAGTCAGCATTCCCCTTAGCGACTTTCTATAGGCGAAGAATTCCCCTTAACGCCAATTCTATAGGGTTAGGGCTAGGGTTAGTTGGGGCGATCTGAAAAGGAGGAAACAAAGAAATTCGCCTTAAGGACGAAAATAGGTACATATATATATATATATATATATAATTAGTGTTTGTCTGAGGTAAGCCTACATTAATATAGGATAAGTAGGCCCTAAAGCAAATCATACAACAGGTCTGAAGTATAAATGTGAAAAAAGCTCATGTTCATTGTATTAAACAAAATTTATTCACGGTACTTTTTATACCCATATCGAGGCCTTGAATTGTTGTTTGTAGGTTCAGAATAAATATAAAAATAAAAATAAAAACAAATAAATTTCAAAGTAAATTTCCATATAAAAGTACACTATACTAGAATGTCTAACTGCCGCCCCAAATTGGGTCCTGTTCGTAGATCACCCCAACATGTTAACTGATAAATCCATCATAATGATAATATTATGTTGTTAGATTTACCCTTATAATATAAATTTTATAATCCAAAATCTGTTTGATCACAGCCTGTAAGAAAAACTTCTATAGTCAAGTTCACGTACTGGGGGAGGGGGCAGGGGCCGGGGAGTGTTTTTGAAAGTGGAGGGGCTGAGCCGAAATTGGCGGGGGGGGGGGGCTGAGCAGGCTAAATATCACCAATCTAGGCATTCCTATGGCCATTTTTGCGTTTTTGTACACGTTTACTGACAAAAGTGGGGGCTGCAGCCTCCAGCCCCATCCCTGGCTCCGCGGCCCCTGGGATACATGGTTTTCTGTATAGATAGGCAAACAAAATATTTATAAATCTGTTAAACTCAGATGCTTTTTTAAAATTTTATTTGTTGGATGTGAATTATCTGTACCGTCTTGTTTATTGTTTACTCACATTAACTTTGTTTGTCCATTGTGTTATAGGTTTATTGTTCATCTCACTTTTATATAATGTAGGCCTGCTGTTCATGTGTTTGGATAATCATGTGCAGGGCCTTTATGTATATTATCAGTGCACTGTCTACTCACTGGAAAGGCAACTTTAGCAAGATCAAACCCAACAAACGTATCTGTGACTGCAATCATCACAGAAGCACTTTTTCCATGCGCCAAATAGCAACCGAAATATTGCACAAGCACAATTTCATTAATTTGATTCAAAACAAGATTAATATCTGCTGCCCAAAAAATTGGTCCCATGTTCATGACCCCGCCCCCCTCCCCATCCCTTCCCCTTTCACAACAGATTGGTCGAGAAGTCCATTCTTTATTAACCTTTATGGAAACTTGCATATTCATGTAATAATTGTTAGATCACGCCGTGCAATACACATGCGCGCACTGTAATAGGGTATTACACGTGTATGTATGGGTTTTCCACATAAATGGGGCAAAAACGTTGTTTTTCCGAAAATTTCAGTCGTAACTTCATAGCGTTAATCTTTTTATTGGAAAATTGTATTCCTTCTTCTTTTTCACATACTCTTGTCCATACATTGGGGCACATTTCTGAAAAGTTTTGCGCTTCAGGTCTTGACATGATTATTACACGAGGTAAAAAAATAAATAGATAAAAATTCATATTTTGAAAAAATGAGCAAAATCAAGTTTAATGCTTAAAAAATTACCTTTGCTAAATATCACTTTTATTGAAAATAGTACCAAATTATAGGAAATTTTTTAAACTTTAATTTGATACCAAACTCAATGTATTTGAAACTTTGCTTCAACTTTTTTTGTTTAAAATACTAATTTTTGTAAAAGGGGCGGCTATTTTGGATGCCCCCACCTGTAGGGACCCTCCTGCAGCTGATCTGAAAAGTAGTTGGGTTTAAAAATTTGATTATGAAATCATTGATATCTCAAAGGTAATTAAAGCAAGCAATTGGCTTGCAATTTTGATTTTGATTTTTGATTTTGATTTTATTTTATTTCTGCGTTCAAATAATACAATATAAATACATATCTGTATAAACATCAATAATACATAGAATATGGATAACAGAGTAAATTGTAAAATCAATGCATAAAATATAACAAAAGTGATAATTTTCATTACAAAGAGTGATAATAAATAGAATGCAGGAGACCGCCATCATGAGCGGTAAGGCTTGAAATGGATGGCGGCCTCGTAAAAGAAATTCCGTGATCTCATAATGCTAAACCAGTGGGTGCAGTGCAAGTGCAAGTGCGAATGCAGTAGACAGCAGTATAATGATTTACCATGAGTATATTATGTTAAACTATATATGAGTATCAGATGAATAAGATTCTATGAGACTTCTTTTCAGTGTCGCTTTTAGGGAATGAATAGATGAACAGGATTTGATATTGTCAGGAAAACTATTCCATGTATCTGGACCGTGGTGTCGAATTGATTTATGGGTAATTAGCAATTTGGGGTTTGTAAGATGGAAATTTCCAGATATGCGAGTCGGATAAGAATGGACAGAGCTATTGAATGTAAACATGTTATCAAAAGATGGTGGAAGTTGCCTATTGATGTATTTAAACATTATTATAGCTACCTGGACTGTATTCAAATCAAAGATTTTTAGAGTTTTTAATTTATAAAATAGGGGATCGGTGTGAGCCAAGTAATGGGATCCTGTACAAATACGGATAGCTCTCTTCTGTAATTTAAAGATAGAAGTTATTTTCGTAGAACCACAATTAGCCCAAACAGAGTTACAATATGTAAAATAAGGGAGAATTAAGGTGTTATATAATAAAAACAAAGTTTTGTAGGGAAGAAAAAATTTTAGCTTGGAAATAATCCCAATACTTCTGGAAATGCGCATTGTTACATGGTGGAGGTACTCATTCCAATTTAGACATTCATCAATAATTACTCCTAAAAATTTGGATTGAGTTTTCTGTTCTAATGGTGTATTGTCAATTTTTATACGAATCGGTGTATCCAGATTTTGAGGATGCTGTTTAAAGTACATAAAATGGTTTTTTTTGGTATTGAGAGAAAGTTTATTGGCTTTAAACCAATTTGATACATTATTCATTTCTTGATTTAAAATAGAAGTCAGTGATATGAGGTTTTTATGGGAAAAGAATATATTTGTGTCGTCAGCAAATAAGACAAAAGACAGAAGTGGGGAAGAATTATTAATGTCATTGACATAGAGAAGAAATAATAGTGGCCCTAAAATTGACCCCTGGGGGACGCCGCATTGTACTAAGAGAGTATCAGATGCACAACCATTGAAGGAAACATATTGTTTGCGATATTTTAAATAATCTTTAAACCATAAGAGAGGTACACCTCGAATCCCATAGTGATTGAGTTTGGAAATTAAAATATCGTGATTCAGCGTATCAAAGGCTTTACTGAGATCACAAAAAATACCAATAACATGCTCTTTATTAGCAAGGGCATTTGTAATTTTGTCGTATATTTGAATTAATGCTAAGTCAGTGGAATAGTTTTTTCTGAAGCCAAATTGGTTTGCATTTAGTATTTCATGTTTATTGACAAATTTGTAAAGTCTGGTATAAACTATTTTTTCGAGGATTTTAGATAAAGTTGGAAGAAGAGATATAGGACGATAATTGGTTATTTCATGAGGATTGTCTTTTTTAAAGATAGGATTTATTTTCGCTAACTTGAATAAATCTGGGTAAACACCTTTCGATAAGGATTTATTGAATATATAAGTCAAAGGATTAGCTAGTGGATGGATTATTTCTTTTAAGACAGACATACTTATTCGATCGTGGCCAAAAGATTTTGAATTATTTAGAGAACGGGTAATATTTATAATTTCGGTCGGGTCTGTTGGATTCAAGAAAAGAGAATCTCGATTGCGTTCGGAAAGAAAGTCGGAATAATGTGCGTTGGGATTATTAATTTTGTTGGCGAGTTCGGGTCCGATATTCGTAAAAAACGAGTTAAAGTGCATGGTTGGCACAAATAGAAGTGTCGGGTATTTCAGTACCATTTAAAGTGAAGTTTTCAGTAGGTGGGGGATCCGTTCTTTTTCCTATAACTTCTTTGATAATTTTCCAAGTTGCAGTTATATTCGAATTGGTTTCCTTTATTTTAGTGGCATAATGCATTTTACGGGATATTCGGATCAATTTAGTTAATTTATTTCGGTATGTTTTATATGTGTTTAAAGAAGTTTCGGTCGGGTTTCGTAATTTAAAAAGGCGATTACGCGTCCGAATTGATTTTAAAAGACCTTTTGTTAGGTTTATTTTGTTTGTTTTTCGCTCTTCCAATAGGAATATTCTTTTCATAATAGTGTTGTAACTTGGTATTAAAATAAATATATGCAGCATTGACATCTTCTTCATTATAAACGTCAGCCCATTCCTCTAAAAATAAATCTTGCTTCAATAATTCTATATTACGTTTAGATTCTTTGCGATATGAATTCTGATTAGAAATTTTGGGATACGATAATTTGAAGTCACAGATTGAGAATATAGGTAGATGATCGGAAACCTCAGAGCACAAAATCCCTCCGATGACTTTTTCGTTATGCACATTCGAGAAAATATTGTCAATTTGAGTTGAAGAACGTGTATTAGTTCTGGTGGGTTTGTTGATCATAGAAAGGAAGCCAAATGAGTACATCAATTTCAAAAAGTTGGTTGAGTTTGTATTTTGAAGAGATACCAGACTGATCTAAGTGTTTATAATTATGTTTGCAAAATGAGCTAAATCAAATAAATTGCGATTTGAATATCATTCAATGTTACTACATCCCTTTAACACTAGTTACCTAACATACTTGTACAAGTGTACCTCAATATCTTACCTCTGAATATGGGATGAATAATTTCAGTTTAGATGCAGGAAATAAATCACACTAGAATCCATAGCAATTGGAAATAACACACAATATGAATAGACTGGATCTATAGACTAAATCTATATCAGAAGAGTATTTGCACCAAAAAGAGCCGCAGGATTATGTGTGGTGTGAAGAAAGAAACTTTCAAAGAAGTAAGTAAACAAATTTCAGTAGAAAGAAGAATGCATTCACTTTCCAATTAAAATGGCGGCCACTTTAACAAGGTATTCCCCTTTAGTAATGCTAGGACGCGGGTTTTTCCATGATACAATTTAGAGTATTGATATGAACGGTATTATTTGACTTCATGCTTGAATGAACAACCTACAGTTGCAAGCTAGTGAGAAATATCACTACAAAGTTCAACTTGTATTTTACCTGAATTGGCCTATTACATGATCCCTATGAATATAGCCATACATATTTTATCTTTTACATCAATGGGATCTCTTTAGATATTTTTCTTTTGACACTTCTCCTATAGAATGAGTCATAATCAGTATTAATGGGAATCGATTACAATGTTGCAATCACAAATGGCACTTTTCACTAATATGACTATGTAAAATTGGGAGCAGGGGGGGGGGGGGCTGTCAGCATGCCCCTATGCAGGTATCCAATTGCACCTTAAATCAATCGAAACTGAATAGAGTTGGAATTGTAATGTTTTATAACAATAAAAATCTCTTAACAACAGGATATTTTTAAAGTAAAAGTATAAAAATCTTGGCTGGAGGGATATGTTCACTCTTCAGATACATGTAAGTAACCTATTTTAACCATGTTAGAAGATATATCTTTGTCTTAGCATATGATTCCTATCAAGGCTGGATCTAATCTATAAATTGTGTTATTAAACTAAAAAAATATCTCAACATAGGCCACCAAACAAAGTTACCCTATTATTAATTAATTATTAGTCACTATAATACATTTTAATGAATAAATTTTTTTCATTGTAAACTTTAGCAGGTCTTATAAATAGTTGACAATAAAATAATAAGTTTGTGAAATGGTAAACTGGAAAATCTCCTTTTTGGAACGAAGTTGATGCACTCATGCCCTTGTTATGCTACAGTCACACAGACACTTACGTATAGATACGTTTGTGTTGTTTAAATCTTATTTCATCTTCTATTCTATCATTTCTTATGTATTTCTTGTTTACTGGATGAACGAAATTATCAATATTTCCACTGCTGACTATGACGGGTAGGCATCCGTGGGGATCCGCAGAAAAGAAACAATTTTTGGACGCAACCGGACGTACTCAACGTAAGTGTTCTGTGTGACTGTAGCATTAAGGCATTAATCCAATCCAGTACGTACCAAGTCCTTGGGTAGGACTTAAACATACCCTGGTGATTCACTTATAGCATTCATTGCTTTCTGGGTAGATAAGTTAAATAAACCAACAAGTAAATAACACATAGTTATTTATATAAAAAACTACATGTCAAGTTTTACAATAACTGTAATCTGGAATGATCACAGCAGATCAGCAGATTTTAATGATCACAAACATGTCAGTCATTAAAATTTAACCTCTGACCTCAAATGCCCTCTAACCCACAACCAACATGAAGGTCTCAGCCATACAGCATCCATCACCTATAGTTGAAATTGGACTATATTATATGACTGCAAAATTAGAGTTTATTTACAATGTAGCCTATTTGGAGAGCTATCAATTCCTCCTGCCTCTGCCTCCACCTTAAAGTTCAACTAGAGTTGTTGTAGCCAAAAGTGAATTAGAATGAATTTTTTTAAATAGGCCTACATGTGTCCTCATATTGTTCCATTTGCAGATATAGGCCTATTCATATTCAATGCATGATTTTGATGAAATCTTTTGGAGTACCCCTGAAAAGCTCTGTCAATCGAAACTCAAATTATAAAGGCTACATATTTTGCCTTAATTTCTCATCACAAAAATAAAAATATCCTGCAAAGTTTATTGCTAATGTTTTGTAGTAGGCCTATTTATTTTGGTGTTGGTTAATTTTTTTTACTGACAAAATTCCAAGATCAGTCATAAAAGGGCACTTTCAGGTAACAGAGTGACATTCAGAAGCAACATTTCAGCATTCAACACATTTTATCATCCATACTTTAATCTTTATTTACAAAGAAAGGTTCATGACAATGGCTGATGGTACCCTCTTTTCAAAATGATAACATTTCTTTAGTCAGTCCAGACCCTACCCTAGCGGGCGAACGGAATGTTCTCCGCGAATGAGAGAATGACAACCTCATGAATTATTTATGAGCACCCTCCGTCAAACCAAAATGTGTAACAAGTCAATTGCACTTGTTTGACTGTTGTCTTTAAAAAAACACCAAAAAAACCCTCAAGGCTTGTGAATATTTAAATTTCGCTCAATTGAACAGTCCCATGGGCAGCGGGAGCTATAATAAGCCAAGAGTTGCGAAATTTATACACAACTATTTCAGTCCTCTATCTGCACTTTGCGGAGCTGTGCGGAGCTGTGCGGCGGCTAAAACTGAGATTTTGCAACTCTTGTAGATTTTTTATTTTGTGAACGGAATTTCTTGATTCTTACACATTTAGAAAGAAGACATTCTAAACCTACCTTACCATTCACATTTTATGGTATTTTATCATATCTGAATATTGTAAAAGATATTGGTGAAAGATATGGAACAAAACCTATATTCAGTTCGGTATAAGTGATAAGAAAAGTAGTTATTTTTGCATGATTCCAAAGAAAATTACAATTTTGGAAAGAATGAAATCTTAGCTTCAAAACGTAGTAACTTTTAATATCCTTTACTCTTTATACCAGTCAGGAGCTAGCAAAATATAAAGCAAGTCCAAAATACAAAAAAGCGGCTTTCTGTTTGGCTGCTTGAATCAAGGATTGATGCGAGCGGGGATTTTGAAACACGTGGGAGCCGTTACCTGACCGCTCAGTGACCTTTGGTGCGTGGTGAGATTCGCATCAGCCAATCAAATCACACTCAAAATCAGACCAGCCAATCAAATCGCAGTTATTGAAGCATTTTGTATTTGCTGCACATTTAGCTAGCTCTGACTGGTATAAATCTTGAATACCATGTTTGGTGTATTTTTGGAAAGCTGAAGAGTTGCTGAAGATTATGAACCTATTTTCTCGTCGAATCATTGAAAATAAAGCGTATTTGTGGCTAGTTATTCAAAAATTCCCAAACGGATTTTAACGCAAAATATATCCGACAATTTCTACTATTTGAAGACATATTTTCTTTCTTATTAAGGGATTATATTTTGATAGTATGATATATTAATGCCGAAAATTTCACGTCAAATAGTCATTTCTATGCAGAATTATAACCGCACAAAGACAGGGGTACAAGCTGCTCATTACGTATTCAAAACACACAAACTCATGAATACGAGTTGTATAAAAATGAGCGATTTGCGAAAGCGCTGCCGGTGACTGTGAAGATGAATAATAAATCTAACTCCAGTGCAAAAATAAATATTTACAAGCCTGAGGGTTTTTTTTCATGAAATTTCGAGAAAAATTCCATTTTTGTCATGCAAGTCTCGCAGTTCAGTTTCAGGCTCACTGTGTTAATAATTCCGCGGTAACGAAATATCACCCGTCAAAACTACCCATGCATGCCGCCTGGCAAAATACAACACACACATGCTGGTGCTGTGCTCTGCTTCATGTATACACTGTAAGCAAGGGGTTATATAACAACCCCTGCTGTAAGTAGCTACCGTGTACACGTGTATGTTATACACTCTCGACTCCCGAATATAGTACACGAGTCGACCATCCATCATCTTAGTTAACTGTAGGAATAACATTTATCAGAACAGTCGACAACAATGGAACAACGTAAACATGATATCTTACCTTGTCTTTTACTACTTCGTGGAGTAGTCCACTGATGTCTAAATATTCCTCTTGTACGTTTCCAAATTTACAATTTTTATACAAAGTCCAGAAAAAATTCAGAACGGACTCATATTGTCAAGTTTACTTGATGAATCATAATATTCATGTACTCCCCTTCATGTATGGAAGAATGGGAGACAGCGAGAGAAGATATAGGGAGAGAGAGAGAGAAGAGAGGGAGAGAGAGATACGAAGAAAGTAACCCGGAAACAGAGGGCAAATGCGGAGAAGAGAGAGAGAGAATACATGGCTATTATGCAATTCACAGTCGTTCGCACTTTGCCCATTGAATTAATTCGCAGTGTCTGAAGTAAGAATATTTTCAACCGCTTGGCGCGAACTTTTCGCATCGGACCGAAAGGTCAACCCCGCTGAGCGTTCAGTTTTCTCCTCAATACGGAGAAGGTCATATTCTCCCTTAAGGAGTATGTTTCCTGACTGATAGTGATCTGCAAATTAATGAGATATGATATTCATAATCATGGTTACGGAGTGACGCAAAATGGACATGCAATTTGAGCAAAAACATTTTGCTTAAACTCTGTGAACTTTAAATGGCTGTCATAATTTTGAGTATTGATTGGATTCTATGTTATACTAGGTCTAATATGCCGCCTTGCATGAGAAAATTGGTTGAATATTTTGTTAATTATGACTTAAAACTCGAACACCATGTCCGGTTACGGAGTGACCTCTGAATCATCCACACAATGGCAATGTAAATGGACTATGTCTCCCTTGCTAAAAAAAAAAAAAGCACTCTTGATATTGTTTCAATTTTATTTCTGCTGCTCTGTATGATAGCTCTAGGTGGGGGATTCAAAACTTCTACACAGAATTTTGAACCATAAGTATGCTTAATTTATGCACATTTTTCAAAAATTCAAAAATAATGGATTTTCTTTATTTGTCGACTGATTTTGATTTTTTTTGTGTTCCATCTAGTAGAGCTACATGAGGTTTACCAAACTTCTACAACAAATTTTGAAATTTTGATTTGAAAATTGTCTACATTATATATGCTAATTTATGCAAAATTTGTAAAAAATAACAATAAATGCTTTTTCTCCTTTATTTGTCATCATTTTCAATTCCATTTGCTTTATATGATAGCACTTGGTGGGAGATGCAAAAAATTTACACAGAATTTTGAAACTCATTAAGTATGCTAATTTATGCAATTTTTTTTAAAATTCACAAACAAATTAAAAAAAAATCTTTTGACAGATTTTTTTTTTCCGAATCTGGTAAAGCTCCATGATGTTCACTAAAACTTCTACACAGAATTTTGAAATTTTGACTAGAAAATAATCTATGCATTTAATGCTATTTTTTTTTTTTTTTTTTTTTTTTTAAATGCTTCTTCTCCTTCATTTGTTGATGAATATCAATTCTGTCATACTTTATATGATAGCACAAGGTAGGGTAATTTTCAAACCCATTGTCTTTACTTTTGTTTATATGTACAGTCAGTGTCTTCTTTAAACTATATTTAAACTTACTTAAATTGTATAACATGTAACCAAATGATTGGGTTTACAACCTCATCCATTTCTTCGCAAAATAATCTGCTGCAAAGTCTCAAAGGAGCTAATATCAGACCTCACACAAATGCCTGAGTTGTGGCATTAATTGCTGACAAAGGGCTCATTTGCATATTTATGATCTCATATCCTCAAAGCATGACACCCAATGTCTTTCTTGGCACTTCACTAAAAGAATTCTGAATTTAAAAAGTTCTAGTGTAGAGTGAGCTTTGATCAAATTGTAACATGTACATTGTACATGCAATGCAATGGGATTTCACATTATATGAGGCTGTATTTCTCAAACAAATCCATTCATATAAAAAGTTTATGTAATTGATAGGTATGGGTGTTCCAGATTTGCAAATAAATTTTTGTTGCATTAAACCCAATTATTCTAAAAATATTTTAAAATATGTGTTTTTTGTGGTTACGGAGTGACATTTTGAGGTAACTTCATGTTTGTGCTCACTGATGGGGAACAAGATCGCGAAGCAAATATTATGTGAAAACTTTATTTTTGATATATCCTGTTTCATATTAAAATATGATCAAAGTATATTTTCTTTTCTAGGTACATTTCTCTTACAGAATTTTAAATGTAAAAAGATATGAATTGACAATTTAGTAATATTGAATATTAATGCCATTTAAACCCAAAATGCCCTAAAAAGGCTAAACCATCCACAGATACAGGCACCGCGGAAGCGTTTTTGAAAGTGGAGGGCTGAGCGAAAGTGGGGGGGCTGAATAGGCTAAAAATCACAAATGTATGGTCATTTTTGCATTTTTGTACACGTTGGCTGAAAAAGTGGGGGGGTGCAGCCCCAGACGCCCCGGCTCGCGGCCCCTGAGATATTGATTGAAAATTTGGACTCTTAGCTGTCATATGATACCAAATTTTGTCATGGAACCATGAATTTGAATTGGGGTCATGTCCTGTTTTGCTTAGAACTGCCCAAACTAAATTGATAAGGAATACATTATTTACAAAAACAGTAATATTGAATTATCAAACATGAATAAATTGCAACATTGGCATAGTAATTTCATTCTAATTTTGGTACATACATAGGCCCTGCTTGTATTTGTTTTAATCTATTTAAGTTGATATTTTTTGTAAGTTCAGTTTTGGAATTAAAAGATAGATCATTAATCATGTTATCGAATAATGTACCAGTATAAACTATCAATCTTGAAATCAATATTCGTTGTAATTCAATTCAATTCATTTATTTCCACTTCAAGATAAAAACATTTCATACATACATGTAAAATATACAAACAAACAAGGCAATACAAAATATCTTTGTAATAATGTGATTCATGAATCTGGAGGGAAACAGATTTTTATATCATAACACATAAAATATTATTTATAAAGGAATGAAATTGGCAGGCTACTTTGACTTAGGCAGCCTTTGATTTCTTTTTCATAGCTGTCTGCTCCAATATTTATCACACAGCAGTTGCGTGTGTTTCTAACCAACTCGCTGGTTTCTAGTACCATTGCCATTGAGACAAATGAATAAATTGTCTAACATGACATTATTCATCCACAACATTATTCCATTTTACCATCAATGTTTACCTTATATTTGTAGGTTGATCAATTATCTGTTTGGTTTGGTCATAACTTTTTCCAGACACACAATCTCAAATTAGACGTAACATGCTGCTAGA
>CALNVZ010002002.1:34199-51638 GCA_940671915.1 Paracentrotus lividus | reverse complement strand
GATGACGTCATTGGTTGTATGAGCAAACCCGGAAGTGTGCGCGCCAAGGCTATATGCTGATTACGTGTATTGATCGCAATGAGGTGGATGAGAGGGAATTTTGAGGCTCGTTTCAGCAATTGTATATATATGTGAAATGCAATGATATAATTATACTTCTGATCGTGTGTGCGAAGTACTGAGTAGACGTACTGAGTGGAATCCGCGAATATAAATAGTAATTTGCCTTGCTCTGATCATGTTTTTCCAGGCCAGGATACAGTCGCAACGTCGCTGTGATGGGTTGATCAAGGATCAAGCAGACGATGTTTTGATGGGCAAAACTTCGTAATTCCCCCCCCCCGGCCCCTTGCTTTATATTTTTTTAGAGTAGATCTAGGTCTAATTTGTTTTGAATAATGATGATTGTGGTCCATCTCAATGTTTTCCGGGTTCCTTGATAGTATTAGTAAAATAATTTGCCTGCTCGAGTTGAGATATCATTGAATCGCTTACGCGCACAGTACAGCTAACGTTAGTACAGCGGGCGGGGCGCGGGCCGGTCGCCGCCGTCCAGAGCCCATCCACCCATCGCGATCGACGAACTCATCATGTCGTCAGAACTCAGAAAAAAAAGTCTCGTACATACATCAAAAACTTGTGATAAATATATTTTGCACGTGGTCATCTGTAATCGACGTGAAAATATAAAATATTAAACAACCTTATTTCTTTTATTTTTTTAAATTGATAATCATGTTCTCTCTTACAATATTTTTATTGAAAAGGGGTGATGTTGATATGTACGTAGCCCAGCCTTTTTTTTTTTTTTTTTTTTACACGTGCTGTCGAAATCTGTTGTGATCGTGAAGTTTTATTATTGAGAAGTGCTACGTTACATTTATAGTTTACCTATCTAGACCTACCGGGTACATATTTTTTTTTTCCAATTTGGTTGGCTGTTCGATAGAGGAATTACCGGTACCCTTTTTCTTGGTGGAATCTGTGTGAAGGTTCGAGTTCGCGGAACATTTTCTAGTATTACTTTTAGAAGTATTGGTCGTGTACATACTGTTAGAGAGAGTACGTGCGTGTGACTGCCAGCTAGGCCTAGGAGTAGGATGGAGGAAGCGGAGCCGCCAGAGCTAGAGGCACAGGCAGCTGAAGAGATGGAGATTGATGACGATGGGTCAGGGATCGCCTCTACTAGCTCGAAGAAAGGAGCAGGCAGGCGATGCATGATGTATGGCTGCAGCAACACTGCACGGGATGGTTTCTCTATTCATACCATGGCAACCACGAAGAGTGGCCCTGTTCTGCGAGGCTGGGTACGTTTTGTGAAGCAGCACACTGCAAGTTTCAACATTGCCAACCTAAAATATATCACTCTGTGCAGTGGACATTTCGATAGGACTCAATACGACAAATCGCAATTGCACATGCATCGCATGGGTTTGCGGTCGTACCCTCCCCGACTTATGTCATCTGCCGTGCCTCACCTGAAGGAGGCAAAGCAGCCATTTCCCGCAGATTGGTTCTGGTCACCAAGCTCCTCTGTTACCTCACCTTCGTCCTCGGAAATAACTCATTTGACGCAATATCAAGATAGGCAAGAAGATGATCGAGGCAAGAAGAGGCGTCTGTCAACCTACGCCAGGAAAAAGGTAGATCTAATTAATATCCCTGTCTATATCATCTATAATTATCAGAAAGGTATATTCTGTTGAAATATGAACTATCATATTATAGGTCTAGGCTTATTGGGGTCACACATGTAGCATCTACAATACATGTCAGCATCACATTAAAAAATCTTTCTTGGCAATCTGGCTTTTTTAGAATATTTCTGTAGACCTTTCTAGATCAAATTTTGTTACCTAGCTGGAAAAAAAGAAGTCATTTTTTAGAAATATGCTGTTGTGGTCTTTGGATATCTAATACCATACTTCTCACAATGATTCTCCGGATGAAAGTGAAATAATAATGGAAATTGGCAATTATGATCAAAATTCTACATTGGATTAGATCTCTAAATTGATTTTTTTGTTGTTGTCCAAATCAATTTTCACATGTAGGAAGTCGAAAGGATACAGGAAGACTTAGAACAGAAACAGAAAGAGGAGCAGCAAGAACGAGAAGCCAGGAGAAAACTTGAAACTGAGAAAGCTATCCAGTTCACTCCTTTGGTAAGTACACAAGGTTTATTCGATGGTTCAGATCAATTGGCGATCGTGGAAGGATAATTGTCATTTTGAAGTTGAAAAAAAAAAATGTGAAGGTGACAATTGAACATTTATCATTTTATGTTGTTTTTGCATCATTGAAGCCGAGACCAAACAACTGTCAGAGGTTGTGATTTTGTGACCAGATTATATGCTAAATAATGACCCTGCCCCATAAGGAAATTATATAATCAGCATGAACCAAGTTCTAGGATATGAGGATAAACACCCCACCCCCTGTTAGTTGTCATGATGTGCGTAAATTATTTTATCATATTTTTATATTACATTTAATGCATTAACTTTTAATATTTTCATTTCGTTCTTCTATCTTTTAGGTGGTTGCACGGAAGTCGCAGACAAGACGCCGTGTCAAAACCTGCGGATTGCAAGTTAGACCGAGGTGTCGTGCAAAAGGTATGTCATACAGAACATTGTCATAAGTAAATATTTTGGGGTGAATAGTGCAAATATTTCAAGCTGCTGTACTGATGCACATCTTTCTTACTTGATAGTATTATGTAGGTGGCAACCAAGTCCATCTTATTTGTGTGCGCAAATTGAATAAAAGTGTAAGCATGAGGATATCAAAGTGCTGAGAATGTTTTCATCCTGGTGCTAATTTGAATACATTGTACAAATATGAAAGAAAATAGATAGTAATGTTTATTAATAAAAACTTTCGATCATTGCAGGAACTCAGACTGAAATGGTTTTGACAGAGCCGAAAAAAGGTATAGAGATGTGCAATGTCTGCACGCAGACAACCTTGAAGACAGCAATCAAAGAAGCACACTTTGAAGAGGAAGAGGAAGAGGAAGAAGAAGTTGATGATGAAGTGGCTGATCCTACATATGAGCCAGACAACGAGGAGGCGGAAGATGAGGACGATGTTTCAGAGGCTATGTAAGTGTTGATGAAAAATAAACAGCAAAGTAATGTGTTCATTTGAAAGTATTGTTTGTCATTGTTTCCAACCTCTCGAGAAAGAAATAGTGTAAATTGTAAAAATATCACTTATGTACTTTTAACATTGATTTTCCTTTTTTTGCAGAATGCAACTTTTTTTTTTCTTCAAATCATCACAACTTGCCAAATTTGTAAAAGTTGCACTATCATTCAAAAGGAACCCCAGTATAAGATCTTGAGCTTGTTATTGTTATTAGTGTTATAGTGTACCGCGTAACTTTAAACTATCTATTTATCTGCATCATTTATATATATTATTGTTATATATAAGTACATAAAGTAGAAAAGACATAAGAAAAATACTTATTGCATGAAATTGTACCCTTTTTGTCTTTTTTATATCCAGGCAACCTCCTGAAGATTCTCACGCTGAAAAAAAATACATTGTGTATGAATCCAAGCTGCTCGAGCTTTTCGAAAGATGCAGGAAGTGTGGACTCGCCTGTGTTGTACAAAAAGTGCACCCTCAGAGCTATGGCAGCCAAATAAAGATTGTTGCAGAGTGCGGCAATTGTGAAGAGAGCACCAGCTGGTACTCCCAGCCTCTACTTGGAAACGGTCCAGCAGGAAACATGATGCTATCTGCATCGATACTGTTTGCTGGAGCAAGTCCAGCCAAGGTGCTGAAGGTGCTACGGCACATGAACGTGCAGGCTATTTCAATGGAGACATTTATCAAGCACCAGACAGATTACCTCCAACCTGCAGTTGTGAAGGTCTGGCAACGGGAGCAGAGGGCCCTCATAGGAGCAGCTGTAAGAGAAGGCAGAAAAGTTACCATCGGGGGAGATGGGAGAAGCGACTCTCCAGGCCATACAGCAAAATACGGGTCATACACATTTATGGATATGTGTACGAGTAAAATCATCAATTTGGAACTAGTTCAGGTAAAATTTAGTTTTTCAGATAAAGGAAGAAATAATTTTGAACTTAGTAGTTTGAAAGTAAAAGAAGGATTTTTTTTTTTTTTATTTAGCATGAAAATCAAAAGAGGAAATCTACTTGCGAGAAAAAAAAAATTAAATGTCACTTTTACAATTGATGTGTTTTCGGCTTATTGATACATGTAAGAAACATTTTGATGGAGTTTGTCACTATTTTTTTTTTTTTTTGGGGGGGGGGGCACTTTATTAATTTTGATTACACTTTAAATGTGATACATTAAAATGATTTATCAGCCATGGAGGCTTTTTAAAAAAAAAAATGCAATTTGATTCTTACAGAAATGAATATCATAACATTTTAAATTGTCAAATTAATGCAGGCTACCTTTACCTTTTGCAGAGTAAATGAGGTAAAAAAATCCAATGCAATGGAGTTAGAGGGGTTGCGCAGAGGCTACAGGAAACTTGCGGATGAAGGGGTTGATGTCGAGACGCTAATTACTGATCGGCACATGCAGGTTGCCAAAGGATGCGCGGAGACATACCCAAATGTGACCACCGCTATGATGTGTGGCCACATCGCAAAAGGTGAGATAAAATGTGTTTATTTTCTATTCTCTTTCTCTTTATTTCTTTTTCTTCAAAAATGCCAACTTCTCAACATCATGCCTTTAAACACCTCCGCATATCATACGACTAACAACTTGTGATTGACCAAATTTGGATCTGAAATAATAAAGCGCATTGCAAATATACGTGCTTAGTTATTTCGCATCCAAGTCGGTCAGTCAACAGTGCGTAAGTTGTGTGGTGTGCAGTGGCCTTTACTTCAATTTTATACCATTTCCATTGTCTAAACTGAATCCCTGAATATATAAAATGCTAGCATCATAGGAGGAAGCATATTTTTGATTATATGTTACTGCGCAAAATGTTTTCGACTATTTCATTTTGACATGACTCTTTCATTGCTACAGGAATCAAAAAGAAGATCAAGGCCCTGGCCAAGACGAAGGATTTGTGAGATGGCAGGGGAGTGAAGAGGCCATAATAACTCACCTCTACCATTGTGCTGCTCCACGGCCAGATGGAAACCGTACAAATAACCCGAGAAGTTCAAGAGTTCAGTAGAGCATGTCCGGAACATTCATTCATCATGCGAGGCATGGCGAGGATTATCCGGACCGAGAATGGCTCAGAGGGGGTGAGTTCATGCTGTAGATCAACTAGTCAACTCTGCATTAAGTCAACCTTTTTATAAGTCAAAAATCAAACCTAAGTCGAAGCAATTTATCCGTCCAAATTACACAAGACATGTGTTATTCACCTCTCACAAATCATATTTCTTAAAAGTCAAACTGGTGTCTGTTGTGTTCCAGGAGATTGGACTTATGCAGAGTTACCTGTATTTTCATGTTAAACACAAGGAAGAATATCGATAGTAGTATTTTTATGCCTCCGCCCACCGAAGGTTGGTGCCGGAGGCATTATGTTTTCGGGTTGTCCGTCCGTCCGTCCGTCCGTCCGTACGTCCGTCCGTCCGTACGTCCGTCCGTCGTCCGTCCGTACGTCCGTCCGTACGTCCGTCCCGTTTTCGTTCTCGCGATAACTTAAGAACCGTTTACGGATCACTTTCAAACTTGGATCATGTATGCCATATGGTAGGGACAATGATTCTGATTAGACTTTGGGTCATTAGTCAAAGGTCAAAGGTCACAGAGGTCATTGTATGCATGAAAATGGCTCGTTCTCGCCATAACTTTAAAAACCGTTTGACAGGTCAACTTCAAACTTGGGTAATGTGTGCCTATGGAGGGCAATGAACTGATTTAGATTTTAGGGTCATGAGGTCAAAGGTCAAAGGTCACAGATGTCTCATGTATACATGAAAAATGGTTCGTTCTCGCAACAACTTAAGAACTGTGTGACGGGTCAACTTCAAACTTGAAGTAATGTGTGCATATGGGAGGGGCAATGAACTGATTAGATTTTGGGTCAAAGTCAAAGGTCACAGAGGTCATTGTGTACATGAAAATGGCTTGTTCTCGCAATAAACTTAAAAACCGTTTGACGGATCAATTTCAAACTTGGGTCATATGTGCATATGGGACGGACAATAAACTGATTAGAATTTTAGAAGTCATGAGGTCAAAGTTCAAAGGCACAGAGGACATTGTGTACGTGAAAATGGCTTGTTTTGCGATAACTTAAGAACAGTTTGATGGAATGAACATCAAACTTGGGTCATGTGTGCATATGGTAGGGACAATGAATTTATTATATTTTGAGGTCATGAAGTCAAAGGTCAAGGGTCACAGACGTCATTGTATTACATGAAAATGGCACGTTCTTTCTGTAACTTCTGAACCGTTTTATGGATCAACTTCAAACTTGGGTCATGTGGGGAGGAAAGATGAACTGATTAGATTTTGAGTCAGGACATCAAAGGTCACTGGTTATTTATGTAAATGACTCGTTTGTGCAATTTCTGAAGGACCTTTGACAGGTCAACTTAAAACATGTTTATCCTTTTTATTACATCAGTAGCCATCCTGAGTTGGAAATAATTCTGATGATACAACTTTAATAGATTTGGGGTCAATATCTCAAAGATGTCATGGTATAATGGATGTAAATACTCAACATGCGCATGCCTTTTTTTTCCGATGTGGCAATACGGAGGCATGTCTTCTCGACCGTGCTGCGGTCGAAGATTCATCTAGTTTTTATTTATTCAAGGTAGCCATTTGGTTCTTTGCAAATTAATGCAGTTTCTTTTGTCTCAATAATCTCAAAAATTGAAAATAAAACAAAACCAAATTGTAGATTTAATGTTTTCTGTCTGACATTATATTATTTTTGTAATTTTTTTTTTTTGTGTTAAATTCTGTACAGGTACAAAGGTGTATGAAAAGCTAGCAGAGATACTATTGCGTCCACGCCTTCTGAAGGACATAGGCCAGATGTCTCCCCTACAGCAAACAAGCGACGTGGAATCCTTCCACAGTGTCATTTTACACTGGTGCCCTAAGATGCTGGCATTACTCTTACCAGGGGATGAAATGCCGGTAAGTATTGTTTAAACCTGCTAATACCCTTCATCGCTTCCCATCCATGTGCAGCATTTCCTTTCCCCCATCCCCTCCCCTCATGCGTTAATGAATATGTCCCATCCTAGTCATAACGAGGTGTTCAGGAACGAGCTAATAACCTTCTTTATACTGAAAGTGAATGTTTGGAATTTGAACAAAGAAGAGTTACCACCGGGAAATTATCTTGCTATCACAAAACATTAGTTTACCAATGCTTGTAATTACAAGAGTAGACTGTAATTTTGGAGCAATTTGTATAAGCTTGGAATTGCCATCTTTTATCTTATGAAAACTAAATGAATTTAATCCCCAAGTTAGAAATTTAGACTTCATGCTACAGTCAGCATTACCTTTCCATGTCACATTTGATTTCAAAATACATTTTGCATACATGTAGTTGGTTCCCAAAACTAAATCTCAAAAACTTTGAATGTGTTTAGTTCATATAATGAATAATAGAGATGCCAGCTCGTGTGTCATTTTATTCTATTTCTTTTTGTTAATGTGTGTTAGAAATGTCTCCTAATAATTAATTTAATGTGTATTTTTGTCTTAGGCTCTACATAGCGCCTTGCACTGGAACGAAAAGGCAAAAGAGAACAGGCCACAAAGCAAGATGGACTCCAATCTTCAAAATTCCTACCCAAAAGCCAAAGAAGGTGGTTACACAGTGAAGAGGTGCTGAAAGCATGCACTTACAGTGAGTAATGAATCTTATGTTTTATTTGTACAGTCAACTCTCATTTATAGCGTGGTACTCAACCCAATCACTTTACACTTGACTCTATATGTAATGTGATCCTGAATGTCATTAAATGTCATACACCTAATAAGATGATTTCATATGGAAAGGGCCATGCATTTTTTTTTTTTTTTTGCAGATTGAATTGGACTTCTAAGTTACCCCAAAATAAACTGTTTCTTTGCAGGTTATGTAGATGCACTGATGGGTGAAGTTATGCTCCTGGTGAGTGGTGAGAGAGAAACTCAGGACGGCAGATGGGGAACTGCAGCCCAAGCCAGCGCTTTGTGCCAATTATGAGAATCCAGGAAGGCTGAAGCTGTTCGAATGCATCAAGCACATCACCGTTTTGCTGAACAGAATTAATCACACACTAATTCCATGGGGGAGGCTGATACAAATAGTATTAGACTGAAAATGGACTGTGTATTGCTTATTGTTTTCAAGTATACATCATAATTTGATATCAAGAAGCTCAAGATTAAGCCTCTCACTTGGGTAAAATAAAACCTGTAAACAAAGTCTTGAATGTATGATGGTTATAACGAGAATAGACTGTATTCACGATACTTGTTTAACTATTAGGCAATTTATAAGATTCAAATATATATTGATTTCAGGTGGAATGTGAGGAAAGGAACATTTCAAGACGTTATTTGTGGCAATACTATGCCTACAAACTTATCTTCAGGAGTTATTTAGTCCTGTTTTTGTAGATTTTTAGGATTATGAATGTTGTCATGGTTCACAACTCTAAAAAGTCATGAGATTTTTGAAATACTTACTCTGCCTAAGTCGAACATGCTTAAGTCGAATAATTGCCTAAGTCGAAGAAATTTCTTGGAACAAATCATACTAAACCTGTTTTTGCCTCTTATAATTGAATTTCTCCAAGTCGAACAGATTTTTGTGGTCCCAAGGGATTCGACTTAGGCAGAGTTACCTTATACGCAACTTATTATTTCAACCAATGTTGTTTTTTCTTTTAGCATTGAGTTTATTTCTCATGGTGAATACACATATGATTGTCACATTGATTGTATGTTTTCATGTTACGAAGGAAATTACAGTCCATTCATATTATACAGAACACTAAAGACACTTGGGTTTGCCACCAATTTTTGATGAAAATCTCAAAGTATGTTATGATAATGGGAATGGACTGTAATATAATTATAAAAAATTGCAGTCAATGACAATGAAGAAAATCAAACAAAGTAATGTTACATTTTTAAATTTATTTACAAAATACATACAGAACCTTCCACCATCCATCAGGTTGGAATACTTTGTTGTTTGCATGATGTGCATACAATGTAAAGATATATTCAAGTTAGACTCCATTAAACACCAACAAGTTTGAAGAACAACTTGTACATTGCTTTATCATGATTAAGTATTGACAGTACAGTTCACTTCCTTATGGAGCTAACGCCCACGCTTTTTAACTTGTTATAGTCAAATCTCATTATACCATGTTATAAAGTTTGAAATTGAGATCAGAGAATTGCTACCTTTAAAACAAATTCTTGATGGTTTTGAGAGTAGATTGTATTTGCAGTACATCTATCAGGCCAAACTTTATTATTCAAATATAAATTATATTTATCATTTGAATTTTAGGTTACAGTTGAATAGCATCTTTGCAGAAGGTATAATTTCATGATGAATATTGTGCCGATGCTTATGCCTAAAACTAATTTTAGGAGTTATTTAGTCCAGTTCAAGTATATAGTATTCAAAGATTTTTGATGATGTGAATTTTGTTATGGTTCACAAGTCACTAAGTAATTGAAATTTTGAATTATATATGCAACCTGGTTATTTCAACCCATGTTATTTTTTCTTTTCAGCTTGAGTTTATTTCTCACGGTGAAATACACATTTGATTGTATGTTTTCATATTACGATGGAAATTACAGTCCATTCATATTATACTGGTTCACTATACAGAACACTAAAAACGCTTGGGTTTGCTCCAATTTTTGATTGAAAATCTCAAAGTATCTGTATGATAATGGGAATGGACTGTAAATTAAATATATAAAATCTACAGTGCAATGACACAGAAGAAAATCAAACAAAAGTAATGTTACAGTTTCTAAATTTATTACAAAATACATACAGAACCTTCCACCATCCATCAGGTTGGAAATACTTTGTTGTTGTTGATATCATCATCATGTATGCATGATGTGCATACATTGTAGAATATTCAGAGAGAGTGATAGAATGTTCACAGCTGAAATTATATTAAACACTGGCACAAATAGTGTCCATGGAGTTGGAAAGATAAGTCGTGTGCATCCACTAACACTGGTTTGTAGAGTTGACTTCAACTAAAATCCTAAGACGTTAAAACAGTTCTAGCGCCGTAAAACCCGGAGCACTGTTCCCTTATAATGTCCGGCACCATCTGGATAGTTCTCATGATCCTTGAGTGTATGCATGCAGGGAAGCTGAACACGGATATCTCTCCCGAGATACCCCCAGCACCATCGTACAACCTTTCTGTAGGCAACGTAACGGTATTTCCTGGAAAATAATTAAGAAAAGAAAATTGGAATTACGAAGGATTTTCTTCAGTTGCTCTTTATTTTTAATAAAGTCTTGTTTTTAATAAATGAAAAAAATAAAATAAATTGATACTCGTCTGAATATTGTATTTGCTTTTCATCAGGGAATAATTTTAGTTCCAAAATTTCATTAGCAGTTTTGTTGGTAGGAGAGTACTTCCAACAAAGAATGCACAGTCCTCATGATATAAAAAAAAAAAAAAAAAAAAAAAAAAAAAAAGTTGCTACACAAAATAAATTTTGTTTAGCAAACATGAATACAAAAAGGCAAATACCACAAAAATTATTCCCTGTTCATGTAACTTTATTCCACCATTGCCCAACTACACTTACAGCATACAAAAGGCAAAGCTAATTAGATTATTTTGCTGCTATGGCCCATGTTTATAAGATGAAAAAATGAAATATATGTGCAAATGTCCATGGATTCCTCAAAAAAAGTTGCATGAATAAGCAATAACCCTGAATAAAAAATAAAACAATGGACATAATAATGAAACAAGGGACTAATATCCAATGTAATATGCATATCCACACCTGAATAAACCTAATTAATGAGTCGCATTTGAATTGGATAATGGTTAATTTAAATTCTACATCCCACTTTCCAATCTTGCATTTGCCAAGGAACAAATGTCTACATACTCGTTGTTCCGATCACCAAATGACTTGGATGCTTGTCGCCACCTGTCCGTGTATTCCATCCAGCCGATGTATAAGGACACAGGGTTGAGGATGGCTGGTTCAAAGGACTCGACAGAGCACAGGCAAAGCTCTCCTAGTCTATCCGCTTCCTCGAACACTTCCGGAATTTCCCTGCAGCATTTACAATCCCCTGCCGTAAAAGATGGCTCGACATGGCAGTGACCACACTGACACCTACAAGAATCAAGAGGAAATTTATTACATGTATGCTGGGGTTGTGTTGGGCCAAATAGTAATAAATGAAAAAGCAGGTTATTCAATATAGCTCATTCATATTGTTAGTTCCAGAGTCAATAAAGATTTTAAAAAAAAAAAGAAAGAAAAAAAAGTACACTGTAAGTGTATACATGTAGACCGAGACTGCTATGTCTTCATTGTATTACGATGAAGACCGAGCAACCTCGGTCTAGGCCTTCTGTTCTTTGTTACTCCTTGTACCATGGTCAGCTAGATCTCTGATACTTTCTCAATTTGAACTAGAAGAAGTGAGGAGAACCTTTTACATACACAGAGAACAAAAAACCAAAACAACTCAAATGAAATCTCGGTGTAAACAACACCCCCTCAAAAAAATAAAAATAAATAAACAAATAAATAAATAGATATATTAAAATATACATATATATATATATATATATTTCAAATATATATATAAATATATATATATATATATATATATTTATATAAATGAATAAATAACAGGTGTCTTTTTTTTTCTTTTTTCTAGGGGGCCTACAAATAAATAAAAATAAATAGGCCCTAAATGCAAACAGAATGATAATAAAACCATTTTCAGCAATTATATAATTGGAAAGCCATATAATTATCTCAAGCTGCTGCAAACCAGGAATAAGTCTGTTACTGTTTACCATTGTTTAGAAATATATCGGTCACTGCTTTTGCAAATGATACGGTCGGGTTCTGAGACGGTACTCGAGCTGAGATCACTGCGCTCAGCTGCTACTGTTGCGAGTTCAACTTCAAGTCAGCTACTGCAGTAAATCTCTGAGCATCCAGCTTTCGATGACCTCCATTCATAATTTGAACTACTAGTAATAAAAACAAATCTTACCAATCTAAATTATGGAGTCTATTTTCATCTGGCATTTGCCCTGCATCGCCAACATTTTCTCCTGGTCTACCGTGTGGCAAAGGCTCGTACTGCCAAGCTCCAATTTCTTCCCCTCTACCCGGAGCAGGGCGGCCTGCGCCCCGGGCCTCCGCTACCACAGCCAGTGGCACATCGTCATCACCCTCTCCAACTTCACCGGGATCTTGGTCACTTGCTTCATCTTCGCTGGTGTCGGTATCACTTAGACTATCACCACTTTCACACTCAAAATCCATGATTAAATCATCCTGATCGTCAATGATGGTAACATAAGATGACATTATTGTCGGAATTTCCAGATTTCAACCGGAAAAAATAACGAAAACTAAACTTTCTAAACTTTCTTTTTATATGTAAATACGACAACTTCTGTGCTTTGTAGTTGTGTGAAAAAACGTGCGCGCGCATGATCGCGAATATCCCCTACAACCAATGACGTCATCGGAAAACCCTCTAAATTATCTCCGTGTGTTGATTTCAGGGAGGAAACATAATATAGGCACAAAATACCCTATAACTCCACTCCTGGAGGTCCATTTTCAAAAAACTAAAAAGCAAATTGTTTTGTACACTCTACAGAATTTGTTTATGTACGAGATAATGTCTTTACTACGGATCTTTAATAGTTAAATCAGTTGTTAATTGATAAAAAAAAAATATATGACATCGTATTCCCCTCATCTTACCATTGCAGAATCGTACACTATTCAGTTGAAAAGATTCAGCTGTTTTTGAAATCAAACTTCTTTATTTTATAAATTAAATGAAATAATCTATAAAAAGTGTGATAATGAATACATTACATATTGCAGTGTAATGATAAGTGATTTACGTCTTGATTAGAGACTACGTCTTGCCATCAGAGATGCCTAGAAGTTACGATGTCGTGATCGAAGCTCCTAATTAAACAGATAATTATTAATACGTAGACCGCTCAGTATATCCTGTCATCTGTTAAGAGTACTTCCATAAACATTCAAGCATCATTATGCAGAATACAGACTAAGTGTTGATAATTCGTTACTTTTTTTTCTTATTATCTTATCAGGTGTTTTGGGGGTTGAAAGATATATTCCAGGAGCTGTAAGCAGAGGATAAGAACAGCTCTACATGATGACAAGAAGGCATCTACCATGACATTTGATCCATTGATGACATGATACCTGTCAACTTGATTCCTGGAAAGTAACAAGGATTATCAATCAAAAAGAATTTAAAAATAAAGATTACAATGGGTAAAACACTGAGATACAGAGACATGAGATAAAGAACATGAAGACCATATATCATTTGACCAATGCTATTTTGCTTCTCAATGTTCAAATTTGCTTATCACGATGATAATTAATCCTAAACCCTCTTATACCATTTTAATAAGCCAAGGAGTAGGATCTCTACACATGTGATGTATTTGCATGAAAACAAGACTGAACATAGCACATATGTTATGATAGGAATTTGTAATTCTGACTGAAAATGCATCTTGTTTACTTTCTTGTTTTAAGTTTTGTTTAGTTTGAAATAATTTTTATTATGTATAGTAGAATTTCAAAATACGTGTAAGTAAATGTAAGTAAAATGTCTACGAGGTATCCAACCTGATTAGCATTTATACTACTTTTTTGATACCCCTTTATTATTCCCATGTTCATAAGCTTTGTTTTAATGTATCGAGTAATTAATAACACAGCTCAAACTCAACTCTTTTACATTGAAACAAGACTAACAAAGCCGCAAGAGAGACATGTAGGCCAAAAGTGATTGAAATTATACATCTGATTTTATACACAACACAAATAGTAAAATCCCCCTAAATCAACCTTTAATAATTCTTAACCAAGAGGATCTGAAATCATAACATGTGAGTAGGTAAATGTTCATTCAGCTATATTTTTGCAAGACATTATGAAGTACTGTTTTTCATGCTTCAGTTGAGCACCGTCAATAGCAACAGTGTAAGATATTTGAATTACTTGAAACCAATACTTGAATCAAAATTGCTTTATAACTATTTTGATCACTCATAACAAAAGTAATGCTGTTTGTGCCGCCTTTGAGAGGTATCTTTAAACATTAGATGAACATAAACCTGGTGTATAGTTTTGGTAACACAAAAAAAAAATCGCATAAAACCGACTTAAATATAGTCTCATGTTGTTCACATTCACTACAAGCATTGTGAGAGATTTTGTGATATTCCTTTCACGATTTCCGGGGAATTTCAGTGAAATGTCTTGAATCCACAACACAATTGTAACGGTTTTGAGACCTTTGCTTGGGTGTCCGGTCCCCCGAACTTCCCGCATGAATGGAGCGAAGCGATCTGTGTGTATCACCCACACAAGGAGAATCCCCATTGGTTTTCCATGGAACGCTAGTCACACAAAGAGGTGTCGGATCCCGACTTTATCTTTTTGACTCACAAATCGTATAAATACAAGACATTTAAAACAAGATTCCATGTAATAAACTTTCTTGTTAGAGTTTAGGATTCAGTCTTTCCATTATATCTAACTGTGATCCAAATGAAATATTTCCTTCTCCCAACATCTATACACCAGCCTTTAACATTTTGATGAATACATTGTAGATTTTAAAATTGACTGGGAAATTCCAAACTATCCATTATCCACTTATTCCTTGTATAAAACTAATAAAACCATTTTTTTTTAATAAGGAAGTAAATATGTGTAATTATGCTGTAATTTTTTTACAACAACACAAAAAAAAAACACTCGGCAACATTTTTTTTAATGTTTATGACTTTGCTACGTGTCGGTTTAACCTTTCCACTTTAGACATCCTTTTCCCCTGTAATTTATACAATATTCGTCTTTGAAATCAGTTTCACTTTTCATTTGTTTGAGATGCATTCACATGAAATCTTAAATTAGATATGCACCACCAAGAATATAGCCATAGGCTCCAACAGCAAAAAAGTTTATCATAAACTCACTAAAATCAAATCATAATAATTATTTACAGTCCACTCCATGATTGCACAGGTAATGAAGCCATTATTTGCCATAACGAAATCTTATCATATTTACACACATCATTAAAGCGTGCATATATTAAGAATTGAGATTCCGGGAATCCTCTGAAATGGAAAAAAATGTATCTTGGTCTGTTATAACAGATTGGTCTGGACTAATTGTAGCACTAAGATATCTTTGCCTCAATTGGCTGCAAGATTATATTAGAACATAAGTATTAGTACATTCTAAGAGTTGCTGTAAATAATTAATTACTCGTGACATGTTTTTATTAATCATGAGGATAAAATATTTGTATATATAAGTATTTAATAGATAATTATTTCATTTTTATTCTTGTTATTTCAGTTCTTGAACTTTTTATCATATTCTTTTGTATTGTATCTTTTACGATAACATGTTTCAATTATGTGTTGAGATAAATTGAGGTAAAAGCATCTAGTACTGGGTTGTGTTGATGGCTGTTTAATCTAAGCCCTTAACCCACTTTTAGATCCCTGATAATAACAACTGTTATATCTATAAAGTCAGACTATTTTTGCATACATGTCCTTGGGAATTGACAATGTTGAAAATTGAAATATCTCAAATTATATTGTTATTAGCCTGTAGGCCTAATGATTTTGTATGTGTGGTATGGTTTTATATAGATGTTGTTAGAAAGAGATTGATTCATAAAGCTTTTAAGAAGATATATATTGTATATTATTATCAAGAATGAAAGGACTTTATCAACTTTAGGAGCAACAATGTAACTATGTTTATAAATAGAGATATTATTCACTAATGGCTAGGCTCAATGCTATCAAAAGACAATCATGATATTAATAAATTTCGTCAGTTTCAATCATTACAAATTATTGTATAGTGGTGTATTTAAAAACATTCAGTATGGATGTATGATATTAGTATTATCACTAATGCAGACCATATACAAGGAAATGCTGTAGAGTAACATTTACAACACACTGTAAATGCAGATATAAGCTGCTTCTCTCAGGACTGAAAAGTGACAGGTTTCATCATTCAGAATATACAAAAAATGATTCAGAATACTCTAGCCATTAATGAGCATATAAAAGGCTTGCATAATAAAAAATATCAATGTTTCAATACTTTTTACAAGTACATGTAAAGGTAGGGTATGTTGTTTGTCCCTGCAGTGTCATGCTGAAAGTTTAAATGTGTTCTATGGTCTACCTTGCTCCTTGTTAATTTGTGTATTTCTTGCTTCTAATGATATTATAAACCTTTGGTGGATTATTCAATATATTATGCACTTTGTGAGGGTGTGTTATGCAGAAAATATGTACAGATATGAACAGAGAAGGATCAAGATGTAAACAATTTACGATGTTTATAATATTAGATTATTTTTTAATTGTGTTATGACTTTATGAAGTGAAGCATACACGATGGATATTTTGAAAGTCTGTGAAATGCACTTCCAAAATCATACT
Organism: Paracentrotus lividus; assembly: GCA_940671915.1. Classification (NCBI taxonomy): domain Eukaryota; kingdom Metazoa; phylum Echinodermata; class Echinoidea; order Camarodonta; family Echinidae; genus Paracentrotus; species Paracentrotus lividus. The sequence goes on along the minus strand of CALNVZ010002002.1, from coordinate 34,902 downwards.
ATATTTACATTCATATTTGTACATTTTTTTTTTTTTGGGGGGGGGTAAAATTATCAGATGGAGCCATGTATTGCTGCATTTAACCATGGCTCTGAAATTTTAGTATTTCAGAGTTAATCATATGAGTATTAGTAATGCGTGTGGGCGAAATGTATAGGGTAGCCTATTGTGTACAAATATTAAATATCTTTTTTCACATTTCACTTGTTTTGAATCTGAACGAACATAATGAGATAATGGAATTTGAATAATATTTGATGTTATGCTACGTTACTGTCAAGTTTTCTTGTTGTAAGTGTACATAATTATCTACTATGAATGAGCAACATATCATTTAGTGGTTTTTGTTGGAACACTTTTTCTGCACTGTTCATGAATTTATATATTATTTTTGTTATTTCTGTGTGTATATAGTCTGGGATAAGTGAAATAATTATGGTTTAACAAGGATATAACTCTTAAGTGCCTTTTTATGATTCAGTACTATTAATTCAATTGCCTCAAACATTTATACTAGAAAATAAAATGGATGGTCTTAGTTTAATCGTTTTATCATGCTTGTTTCATTTCCATATGATTTATTAGAAGTAACAAGTTGATATATATTTTTTTTAAATGGGAGTATATTTTATCTCTTAATAAGCAGTGTGTAAAGGTTATCAGAAATATGTGACTGCATGTGTACTTCATGAATGTCAAAAAC
>CALNVZ010002002.1:0-12660 GCA_940671915.1 Paracentrotus lividus | reverse complement strand
CGGAGCAAATGTCGCGGAGCAATTGTCACTTTTTGCGGAGTATTTGTCGGCGGAGCAATTGCCGCCGGAGCATATGTCGGGTCACCCACTATTTCCCTGATTATCTCAATTTGACTTTGGAGCTGCATTGGCTCAGAAGGGACGACTTTCAAAAATGTCTCCACGCGCCTCAGAAATTATTTGAAGGAAGATCCACCATTTTTTGCTAATCAGTAATTCTATCAATTATGCCAAGATAAATTATTTTGGGAGGTATTTCTGGAGTAAGTTGACTTATTGCACACTGCTTTAAAGGTATAAAGGGATTTGGTAACTTTCAAAAACAAGAGCAATTAGATTGATATTAATAAAATTATATTGCTCCAACAGTAAAAACAAACTACTGAAAGTTTCTGATCAAATGGAAGTCGTTTACTACCTTAAAACAGTGTCACAAGCAATGCTAAGCATACAGCTGAACACCAGTCAATGTACTACCCCTCTGTTGGAATCTCAGCAGGCCGCAAGGGACGGGGACTACACAACAGGAAATGGGTGTATGTTTTGCTGTTGTTGAAAAGCACATGGTTTTATAACCCATTCGGGGATGGGTTTAAAATTTTGAGTATGAAATCATTGATATCTCGAAGGTAAAATGTAAAGCAAGCAATTGGCTTGCAATTTTGAAGAGATACCAGACTGATCTAAGTGTTTATAATTATGTTTGCAAAATGAGCTAAATCAAATAAATTGCAATTTGAATATTGTTCAATGTTACTACATCCCTTTAACATTAGTTACCTAACATACTTGTACAAGTGTACCTCAATATCTTACCTTTGAATATGAGATGAATAATTTCAGTTTAGAAACAGGAAAAAAATCACACTAGAATCCATAGCAATTGGAAATAACACACAATATGAATAGACTGGATCTATAGACTAAATCTATAATCAGAAGAGTATTTGCACCAAATACAGCTGCAGGTTTATGTGTGGTGTGAAGAAAGAAACTTTCAAAGAAGTATGTAAACAAATTCCAGTGGAAAGAAGCATGCATTTACTTTGCAATGAAAATGGCGGCTACATTAACTAGGTATTCCCCTTAAGTAATGCCAGGACGCTGGTTTTTCCATGATACAATTTAGAGTATTGATATGAACAGTATTATTTGGCTTCATGCTTGAATGAACAACCCACAGTTGCAAGCTAGTGAGAAATATCACTACAAAGTTCAACTTGTATTTGACCTGAATTGGCCTAATACATGATCCTTATGAATATAGCCATACATATTTATGCCTCCGCCACCGAAGGTGGTGCCCGAGGCATTATGTTTTCGGGTTGTCCGGCCGTCCGTCCGTCCGTACGTCCGTCCCGTTTTCGTTCTCGCGATAACTTAAGAACCGTTTGACGGATCACTTTCAAACTTGGATCATGTATGCATATGGTAGGGACAATGATCTGATTAGATTTTGGGGTCATTAGGTCAAAGGTCAAAGGTCACAGAGGTCATTGTATGCATGAAAATGGCTCGTTCTCGCCATAACTTAAAAACCGTTTGACGGGTCAACTTCAAACTTGGGTAATGTGTGCCTATGGGAGGGGCAATGAACTGATTAGATTTTAGGGTCATGAGGTCAAAGGTCAAAGGTCACAGATGTCATTGTATACATGAAAATGGTTCGTTCTCGCAATAACTTAAGAACTGTGTGACGGGTCAACTTCAAACTTGAGTAATGTGTGCATATGGGAGGGGCAATGAACTGATTAGATTTTGGGGTCAAAGGTCAAAGGTCACAGAGGTCATTGTATACATAAAAATAGTTTGTTCTCGTGATCACTTAAGAACTGTGTAACGGATCATCTTTAAACTTGGGTAATATGTGCATATGGGAGGAGCAATGAACTGATTAAATGTGGGGATCATGAGGTCAAAGGTCACAGAGGCCATTGTATGCATGAAAATGGCTTGTTTGGTTCAAGGTCAAAGGTCAAGGTCAAAGGTGTCCGTGTATAAATGAAAGTGAATAGATGATTGTGTCATATATTTCTGATCTGGCAATGGCGGAGGCATAAATTTCGACCGTGCGCGGTCGAGGATTCATCTAGTTTATCTTTTACATCAATGGGATCTCTTTAGATATTTTTCTTTTGACACTTCTCCTATAGAATGAGTCATAATCAGTATTAATGGGAATTGATTACAATGTTGCAATCACAAATGGCACTTTTCACTAATATGACTATGTAAAATTGGGAACAGGGGGTGGGGGGGGGGGCTTCCAGCATGCCCCTATGCAGGTATCCAATTGCACCTTAAACAAATCGAAACTGAATAGAGTTGAAATTGTAATGCTTTATAAGAATAAAAATCTCTTAACATCAGGATATTTTTAAAAGTAAAAGTATAAAAATCTTGGCCGGAGGGATATGTTCACTCTTCAGATACATGTAAGTATCCTATTTTAACCATGTAAGATATATCTTTGTCTTAGCATATGATTCCTATCAAGGCTGGATCTAATCTATAAATTGTGTTATTAAACTAAAAAAATATCTCAAACATAGGCCACCAAACAAAGTTTCCCCATTATTAAATATTTAGTCACTATAATACATTTTAATGATAAAAGTTTTTTCATTGTAAACTTTAGCAGGTCTTATAAATCAGTTGACAATAAAATAATAAGTCTGTGAAATGGTAAACTGGAAAATCTCCTTTTTTGGAACGAAGTTGATGCACTCATGCCCCTTGTTAAGGCATTAATCCAATCCAGTACGTACCAAGTCCTTGGGATAGGACTAAAAACCATAGCCCCTGGTGATTCACTTATAGCATTCAATTGCTTTCTGGGTAGATAAGTGAAATAAACCAACAAGTAAATAACACATACTTATTTATATAAAAAACTACATGTCAAGTTTTTTACAATAACTGTAATCTGGAATGATCACAGCAGATCAGCAGATTTTAATGATCACAAACATGTCAGTCATTAAAATTTAACCTCTGACCTCAAATGCCCTCTAACCCATATCCAACATGAAGGTCTCAGCCATACAGCATCCATCACCTATAGTTGAAATTGGACCTATATTATATGACTGCAAAATTAGAGTTTATTTAGCCTATTTGGAGAGCTATAAATTCTTCCTGCCTCTGCCTCCACCTTAAAGTTCAACGAGAGTTGTTATAGCCAAAAGTGAATTAGAATGCATTTTTTTAAAAATAGGCCTACATGTGTCCACATATTGTTCCATATTTGCAGATATAGGCCCTATTCATATTCAATGCATGATTTTTGATGAAATCTTTTGGAGTACTCTGAAAAGCTCTGTCAAATCGAAACTCAAATTATAAAGGCTACATATTTTGCCTTAATTTCTCATCACAAAATAAAAAATATCCTGCAAAGTTTATTGCTAATGTTTTGTAGTAGGCCTATTTATTTTGGTGTTGGTTAATTCTTTTTACTGACAAAATTCCAAGATCAGTCATAAAAGGGCAGTTCCAAGGTAACGGAGTGACATTCAGAAGCAACATTTCAGCATTCAAACACATTTATCATCAATACTTTAATCTTTATTTACAAAGAAATGGTTCATGACAATGGCTGATGGTACCCTCTTTTCAAAATGATAACATTTGTTATAGTGATCTGCATAATTAATGAGATATGAATATTCATAATCATGGTTACGGAGTGACACAAATTGGACATGCATATTTGAGCAAAAAACATTTTGCTTAAACTCTGTGAACTTTAAATGGCTTTCATAATTTTGAGTAATTGATTGGATTCTGTGTTATACTAGGTCTAATATGCCGCCTTGCATGAGAAAATTGGTTGAATATCTTGTTAATTATGACTTAAAACTCGAACCCATGTCCGGTTACGGAGTGACCTCTGAATCATCCACACAATGGCAATGTAAATGGACTATGTCTCCCTTGCTAAAAAAAACACAAAAAAACTCTTGATTGTTTCAATTTTAATTCTCCTTGCTCTGTATGATAGCTCTAGGTGGGGGATTCAAAACTTCTACACAGAATTTTGAAACTCATTAAGTATGCTAATTTATGCACATTTTTCAAAATTCAAAAATAATGGATTTTCTTTATTTGTCGACCGATTTTGATTTTTTTTTTGTGTTCCATCTAGTAGAGCTACATGAGGTTTACCAAACTTCTACACAGAATTTTGAAATTTTGATTTGAAAATTGTCTACATTATATATGCTAATTTATGCAAAATTTGTAAAAAATAACAATAAATGCTTTTTCTCCTTTATTTGTCAATCATTTTCAATTCCATTTGCTTTATATGATAGCACTAGGTGGGAGATGCAAAAAATTTACACAGAATTTTGAAACTCATTAAGTATGCTAATTTATGCAAATTTTTTTAAAATTCACAAACAAATTTTAAAAAAATCTTTTGACAGATTTTTTTTTTCCTAATCTGGTAAAGCTCCATGATGTTCACTAAACTTCTACACAGAATTTTGAAATTTTGACTAGAAAATAATCTATGCTAATTTATGCTATTTTTTTTTTTTTTTTTTTTTTTTTTTTTTTTTTTTTTTTTTTTTTTTTTAATGCTTCTTCTCCTTCATTTGTTGATGTATATCAATTCTGTCATACTTTATATGATAGCACAAGGTAGGGTAATTTTCAAACCCATTGTCTTACTTTTGTTTATATGTACAGGTCAGTGTCTTCTTTAAAGGGAAACAGTAACTTTCAAAAACAAGAGCAATTAGATCAAGATGAATAAAATTATATTGCTCTAATAGTAAAAACAAACTACTGAAAATTTCAGATCAAATGGAAGTCATTTACTACCACAAAACAGTGTAACAGCCAAACGCGAGTGAATTTTCATCCCCTTTGCAGCAAACCCTCCAGCCCGCTAGGGTTGGGGGGAACACGACAGGAAGTGGGGTGTCTTGAAAAGCACATGGTAATTTGTTTTCCACCACGAGATGGTTTACTAAATTTGAGTATGAAATCATTGATATCTCGAAAGTAAAGCAAGCAATTAACTTGTAATTTTGAAGAGATACCAGACTGACCTATAAGTTTATAATTATGTTGACAAAATGAGCTAAATCAAGAAATTGTGATTTGAATATCATTCAATGTTACTGCATCCCTTTAAACTACTATTTAAACTTACTTAAATTGTAACCAAATGATTGGGTTTACAACCTCATCCACTTTCTTCCAAAATAATCTGCAGCAAAGTCCTCAAAGGAGCTCATATCAGACCTCACACAAATGCCTGAGTTGTGCAATTAATTGCTGACAAAGGGCTCATTTGCAGGGGCGTAGACAGCGGGGGGGGATGGGGGGATGCATCCCCCCCAACTCAAAAGGTGGGGGGGATGGCATGTACAATCATCCCCCCCACTTTTCACGGGTGATATGTATTTTTTTTAAAGGCTGAAATGGGCTTTGCAAACTCCTTTTTCTTCCACGAAGCTCTAAAAATTTTCGCTCGCGCTTCGCGCTCGCTTAGAGGAAATAAAAAGTTGGCACATAAACCCTTCTGGTACGGCATGTTTGCTTAATTTCTTATTTTTATGATGCAAGCCTTGTATATTTGTTGATGTAATTCAGCGCAACCCCCCAAATCGGCCCTTTTTTTGCCCCTACTTTATGTGTATAGATACAAAAAACACCTCTCTTTACCTCAAAATTTTCCGCTCGCGCTACGCGCTCGCCTGCAATTGTATATTTGCTACGGAAATTCGGCGCGCAACCCCCTAAATCGGCCATTTTTTGGCCCTTCTTTGTGTGTATAGATTTAAAAAAACCCCTCTCGTTTACCTCAAAGTTTTCGGCTCGCGCTTCGCGCTCTCCTGGAATCGTATATTTTTGCTGAGGAAATTCGATACAACCCCAAAAATCTGCATTTTTTGCCCCGTCTTTGTGTGTATAGATACAAAGAAAAAACACAGGCGTCTCGTTTACCTCCAAATTTTCCGCTCGCGCTTCGCGCTCGCCTGAAATTATATATGCTGAGGAAATTCGGCACAACCCCCCCCCCCCGCGATATTTTTTTGCCCCTTCTTTGTGTGTATAGATTACAAAAAAGTTCTTTCGTTTACCTCAAAATTTTGGGCAATATGAGTCTCTGGACCACGAATCATCCCCCCCACATTCGAGGACCTGTCTACGCCACTGCTCATTTGCATATTTATGATCTCATATCCTCAAAGCATGACACCCCAATGTCTTTCTTGGGCACTTCACTAAAAGAATTCTGAATTTTAAAAGTTCTAGTGTAGAGTGAGCTTTGATCAAATTGTACATGTACATTGTACATGCAATGCAATGGGATTTCACATTTTATGAGGCTGTATTTCTCAAACAAAATCCATTCAAATATAAAAAGTTTATGTAATTGATAGGTATGGGTGTTCCAGATTTGCAAATAAATTTTTGTTGCATTAAACCCAATTATTCTAAAAATATGTTTAAAATATGTGTTTTTGTGGTTACGGAGTGACATTTTGAGGTAACTTCATGTTTGTGCTCACTGATGGGGAACAAAGATCGCGAAGCAAAATATTATGTGAAAACTTTATTTTTGATATATCCTGCTTTCATATTAAAATATGATCAAAGTATATTTTCATTTTCTAGGTACATTTCTCTTACATGAAAATTAAATGTAAAAAAGATATAAATTTGACAATTTTAATAATATTGAATATTAATGCCATTTTTAAACCCAAAATGCCCTAAAAAAGGCTAAACCATCCACAGATATTGAAAATTTGGACTCTTAGCTGTCATTTGATACCAAATTTGTCATGGAACCATGAATTTGAAATTTGGGGGGTCATGTCCTGTTTTGCTGGGAACTGCCCAAAACTAAATTAAGAAGGAATGCAAATTATTTACAAAAACAGTAATATTGAATTATTAAACATGAATAAATTGCAACATTGGCATAGTAATTTCATTCTAATTTTGGTACATACATAGGCCTGCTTGTATTTGTTTTAATCTATTTAAGTTGATATTTTTTGTAAGTTCAGTTTCGGAATTAAAAGATAAATCATTAATCATGTTAACAGAATAATGTACCAGCATAAACTATCAATCTTGAAATTAATATTCGTTGTAATTCAATTCAATTCATTTATTTCCACTTCAAGATAAAAACATTTCATACATACATGTAAATATACAAACAAACAAGGCAATACAAAATATCTTTGTAATAATGTGATTTCATGAATCTGGAGGGAAACAGATTTTATATCATAACCATAAAATATATTTATAAAGGAATGAAATTGGGCAGGCTACTTTGACTTCAAACAGACTTCAGGCAGCCTTTGATTTCTTTTTCATAGCTGTCTGGCTCCAATATTTATCACACAGCAGTTGCGTGTGTTTCTACCAACTCGCATGGTTTATAGTACCGTTGGAGACAAATGAATAAATTGTCAGTGTCTAAACATGACATTATTCATCAACAACATATTCCATTTTATCATCAATGTTTACCTTATATTTGTAGGTTGATCAATTATCTGTTTTGTTTGGTCAATAACTTTTCCAGACACACAATCTCAAATTAGACGTAACATGCTGCTAGACGCAGTCGACCTGTGGCCTCATTGGATAATGCAGCTTTAAGCTACAATGTAACATGTTACATGTATGTGTCGATTATACCTACTTTACAGCCAGTTGAGAATTTTGGACAGAGATTGGTACTGTGATCGAACTGCAAGGAGCAGGAGCTCACACCGTCCCCGTGGCGTGGTAGGGGAAAACACCGGTCCATCATTTTGAACATGTTGAATGATGAATAATTTTTCAATATAATAGGAAGAGGGATGGTCCACATTATGATGCCTTCCGGGCTTAATAATTCTCTGGGGGGGGGTAGTGCCGTGTACAAATGTTGCCACTGACATGATACCAGACTCGGATCCATGGAAGGAAAAAAAATAATGGTAATGGGATGTAATTTGAATATGAGGACATATTGGACTGCTCAAAGGTCAGAAAAAACCTTGAGAGCAAATTTGGCAGGGCTGGTGTGACGTGAAGAAAATGCGTAAAAAATCGTGATTCGCAATTTTGCCACCGTCTCCGCCCCCCCCCGCTTCGATGAATTCCTGGATCGCGTGTCTGAACCTCAGTCTGGAGTTGTTCGTTTCATCATGGCAATTATTTTTTTTTTTTTTGAGGGTGCGTACCCATCCACCCCTCGGCTACAAGTCTCAACATTGTCAAATTTAAACATATAAATTCTACATATTTTTTTTAATTGACGTGTCCGGGCGCTTCATAACGGTTTATATCCACTTTTTCTCACAGCAGTTTGTTCCAATGCTCTTTTCGTCTAATCAAACATGAGCTTAGAACCCAGTAGGTCTAGCTAACAATTTTGGTCCAAAGTTTTTCCTTGGTCTAATGACAATAATGGTCTAATTGCCAATTCGTGTAGATAGGCCAAATTGGTCCAATTGGCATTATAGGTCCCTAATTCCCATGAGCGATTAGAACATTAAGAAATCGACAATAGACGACATGGGAATGAGACAAATTGGTAAAAAAAAGCGGAAGTGGGCATTAGACCAAAGAGTAATTAGAACGAACTGATTTAGACGAAATGATTAGAAGCCATGTGGGATGTGACAAAAAGGTAATTAGTGCAATTGGGTTTGGAACCAATTGGCCAATTGACCTCTAACATGCATTTAAGAAATTTGAAGATGCCAAAAGGAGACTATATATTGCTTAGAACCAAAAAGTCGTTAGCTTGGTGCTAGAGTACTTGAATAACGTCGTTTCAGGCTCGCCCAGAGTAACATGAGATGTGTCAAATAACACAAGTGACAGTGCACTTTAGCAGTATAATAATATGAATATTAGGTCAATAAGGATGAATGCAGTTAATAGCAATAATATGAATACAGGCATAAAGGAAGAAGTGCAGTCTGTATCAAATAAACATGGAACATGAGGAGGAAAAATAATTGAGGTTTGGAAATATGTGGGTGTGTGTGTGGTGGTATTATATTAAAGCCCATCCCAAAAAATAAAAAATAAAATGAATAGAATAATAAATCAATCTGATACATTGTGTATTTATTTGCTTTTGTAAAACAAAAATTAAAGCTTAATTTCGTGCGAGAGTAGGAAACTTAAATTTAATTTCGATGAATCGTTGATTTTAGGCGTGGATGGCACTGGGCATGAACTTTACACAATGCCAATGAACACATATGACACTTAATGCATATCTCATCTACTACATGATCCACATGAGTTAAAAAAAAAACGAGATGGAAGTCAAAAAAGGCTATTATGTAAATCGTGCATACTAAAAAACGAGGGGGGAAGATCCCGCTTGTACCATTTTTATTATTGATGAAGACTGTATAAGGATGGAATTAGTGTGTATTTTGTCGGAGTTGGGCATTGCATGGGCCGTCACCGAGCTTTTTGCAAGAGGAGGTGCCGGCAAGTTGGAGACTTCAGATTTTGTACACTAATTCTTTTCCCGTGCGCAGCCGGACAAATAAAATGAACATAAAAATGGGGTAAGGTTAGGCATCAAAGAAGCTAGAGGACCATTGAATAAGAGTTCAGTATGTGCAAGCGGTTCAGTCATGTCATCATGAATGCTCCCTTTTAGGTTCTGAAGGGGGTTCACACCTGGGGTCACGACCGCCCATACGTTTGTGGATGAAGATTTTCATTAAGTTTGGAATTATTATGTAGACCTGCTATTAGAGTGCTTCATTGAATGAATATTACAGCAGTATCAAAGAGTGTCTTGATATACCAAAGTTTCAACAGCGCATCTCCAGGGTGCCATGGCAATGATATAATTTCAATGTGCTTGATAGTAGCTTTTATTATGGCTTAAAATTTATTTGTTTGAAAATGTCCAAGTATATTCCTGTAAAAGGCAAAGTTAAATGCCATGAACCTTTTCCAAAAAGAGAAGATGAAATTATTGAAAAAAGGTAGTTTTTACACTTGTAATAATGGAATTTTGGTATATAGTCCGAACTGAGTAATTATCAATAAAAAGCGTCAATGATTGTTTATTTTCTTTTCCATCTTTATCTTCTAGGAACGCTATGCTTATAACAAATTATTTGAAATGGAAATGAAAGTAACGCAAGATAATTAACATAATGCATAGAAGGCTCATATTCATTTCATTCTGAACACAATACATTTCTGCGAAAAAAAAATTCATATGCATACCAGGTAACCCGATATTCAAGTTTAAAATTCAAACTTACATAATAAAAGTGACGGAGCCGATGAGGGCACGGTTTTAATGGATGTCATTCAACGAATGACTATTTACACTATGATGAAATAACGTTGTCGCGAAATTAATTGAATTCGGTCGAAAGAGGGGTACACCGTGTTTTTTCCCACAACTTCACGAATTCAGTTAATTTCAAATATCTCTTAAAAAATGCAACACATAACCTACTGCGGCAGCAAAATAAATAAAAAACATAACTTACAAACAAAATTTTGTATTAGTAATTTCATGTGAACAGGTGTAACAACTAAAACACGCCTGTATCCTGAAGGCTATTAAAGCCAGAAGTAAATTTTATGCGAGAATCTTTGATTAGATATTTATGGATATTGCGATCAGATTAAATAATAATGATGTTTCAAATACTATACTGAATGAGGTCCTTATATTCATATTATTAATACAGAGATTAAATAATAGCAAAAAATTCATACGGCCATCCGCATACCAGTGTGCGATTGGTGTGACGTCCACTACGGTTCTCAGTCGATTTTACAATTCCTCGGAACTAAAATGGCATATCGTCAATTTCGATGTATAGGGGTCTTGAACTGTAATCAATAAGGAAGTCTTTAACTTCTAATAATGTAGGCGTACGTAATAAATTCATTCACAATTTTGTCTACGATTTCTTAAATTATTTCCACACATCCTCACAAGGGATTAACTGCATCTCTAATCTGTTTTGTCACACTTAGGGCAGATGCAGGACAGTTCAGCCACTTTATTTTTAGCAATTTCTCTACCTTTATTACAGGTTTCGAGGAACCCAATTTCTCGAAGTGTAAGAATTACGCATATTTTATTAGGGCCATCTAAAAGGTCATCAACCATTTGGGAAGAGGTGGGCCGTCCATATAAAAACAGGGAGGGGATATCATTATCTTGGGGAGGGGCGGGGAGCAAAGGTCGAAAATACAAAAAATTATTTTTGAAAAAAATCTTTCCGGGGGAGGGCAGCTGCGATGTCCCTCTTTAGATCTGCGCCTTGTTGAGCCCTCATTGGTTGCAATGCAGCTATAAGGAAATGGCATATCGTCAATTTTCGATGTATAGGGGTCTTGAACTGTATCAATAAGGAAGTCTTTAACTTCTATAATTGTGGGCGTAACGTAATAAATTCATTCACAATTTTTGTCTACGATTTCTTATAATTATTTCCACAACATCCTCACAAAGGGATTAAACTGCATCTCTAAATCTGTTTGTCACACTTAGGGCAGATGCAGGACAGTTCAGCCACTTTATTTTTAGGCAATTTCTCTACCTTTATTACAGGTTTCGAGGAAACCCAATTTCTCGAAGTGTAAGAATTACGCATATTTTATTAGGGCCGCATCTAAAAGGTCATCAACCATTTTAGGAAGAGGTGGGCCGTCCATTAAAAACGGGAGGGGGATCATTATCTTGGGGAGGGGCGGGAGCAAAGGTCGAAAATACAAAAAATTATTTTTTGAAAAATCTTTCCGGGGGAGGGCAGCTCGATGTCCCTTTAGATCTGCGCCTTGTTGAGCCTACATTGTTGCAATGCAGCTATAAGGAAGAAATTTGTGGCCAACTTAAATTGAAACAAAAATCCAAGACGTATTAGCTCAGAATATTGTTAATGATAGAACATTTAGATATCATGTAGGCATAATGTTATGCGTAGTTTTAAAAAAAAGTTATGAAAAAATTGACTTTTGATTGAAGCCTACAATGTTTTTAAATGGATCAACTGGCTAAAATCTCCTTATGATTCCAATTACTGGGAGGGGAGTTCCTGGCCCCCAAAACGAGGATTTTAAAAAAATTGTTCATTTGACAAAATTCATTTCCATTTATTGATATTAAGATCCTTTTCACTATCGAATACCGATCCGGGGTACCAATTGAACGCATCAACTCAGAGAACATCATTTAGAAAATCGTGGAATAACCTAGAAAATTGCAGGTGTTTTCACATTGAAGATTAAGGCCTTGTAGGGTTCATCTTTATGTCAGTATTCGATTAAATTACTCTGTTTATATTTTATATAAAACAATATTTAAGACATTTCCAGGACTTCTCTGTAGGCTTACATCACTAACTAGCCCCGCTTTGTCAAATTATTTTAGCTGCACCTGTTGGACAAGGTACAATAAACTCTCCTCATTGGTCCAACCCTTCCAAACTTTCACGACGTGCTGCTCACAGATACCCACCATGAAAGCTAGCAGACGGAGGAGATCCGGGGCGATTTCATTTACCGATGAATCTAAAAACTTACACTTGAACAGCCACTTCATAATGTCCGGTTAGTTTGCTAATTGACATCAGAGACAAGTCAGCTGGGGGTAAGACCTGTTTGAGTAAATTACTTGTAATTATATTA
>CALNVZ010002001.1:32255-50819 GCA_940671915.1 Paracentrotus lividus | reverse complement strand
CCTTCATCCTCGATTATGCTGTTCAAAATAGACACGTCAAAGTTCATTCGAGGCACAAATTGTAAAATGATTAAATATCGCATATCTGAACTACTTATTTTCACGTTATTATATACACACTAACATAGCTCTTAATAATAAAATGCCACATTATATGGTTGCAGAGAAAACAATCCCATCAGTTATACACTCCAACAATAAATGATACAATTTCCAACAATGATACAATTTCTCACTCACTAATTAGATTGGTAAAGTGAATATTTTTAGCAATTTCGAGGAAACATCCACTCTATACTATGATACAGCATAAGCCTACTCTGTTAATTTGTCCTAAAATATACTATAATATAATATTATGACGTAACTTATTTTCCTCACAAATAATGAGAATATGTTTATTCTCTTGACTGTCTTTTGACTCTCAAGTGGCAATCGGCACCAACGACAACTGTACTTCTCTATTAGTTGCCCGTGTCCTTATCAGCTCCCATGAAGTAAGTCAGATGTTCTGTCAATGGGAGTATCAACGACACATGGATTGTTCACAAAGTTATTTGACATACTGTAAAGCAGTCATATCGGTTACAGTCTAAATCATTCCATTTAAATCCCTTCCACATGGTCGCACAATCCTCCTCGAGGCCTCCATAGGTATTAGGTTCACCGGAGTGCCAATCTGCACGTTAACGAAGAAAGTAATGCAGTGTGGTGTAATTTGTAAACATCCTTCGTTGAAAATATTTTGCTATTTATTTTCTGATTGGATGAAGTTCGTTTCGGGGGATTGTAAGAAAAGTTTGCTTCCAATTGGAATTTTACTTTAAAATTTTTTTAATTCATCCCAAACCTGATTTTATGATCTTGGTTTTCACTACAGGAAATTTTAATGAGAGCAATAACGATAGTCATATTAATGATTATCTGGTTATTTTGATTAATCTTTTTTCTAAAATGATAATCAATTATGAATACAACGATTGAAAGATCATAACCAGGGCTTCGTTCAAAGGTTTGCAATCAATCGTAAAATGCAAATTGCCTAACAAGATCTCTGTTGCATGCATGCGCATTTCTTTTTAAAAGAGTTAATACGCAAACCTTTTTACGGGCCAATGCTGAATATTATGGGTATTACAATATTCATAATGTTAATGTAGATTAATGTTTATGAGATCAATTGTTTACTTACTCCTGTGATTCGTAATAGTTCCTGCAGAATCTGTTTCACAGATCCAAGTCCCCTCATCCTCGATGTCATTACAGTTCAACCAAATTCCATCGATGTCGCCTGTCAGGAATTCAGCTTTAATGAACTTGTCTTCTTCTTGGCTTTCTGTCATTAGCAAAGACGCCTGTCTTGACCCGCCGTCTCCTCCCAGGTCGGCATTTATGTTACACCTGTCCTTGGCGTCATGCCAAGTGTGATTACCCGGAATCACATAATAGCATTTGTGTCCGTAGAAGAACCAATCCATAGGACAGTTAGCTGCAATGTAAATGAAGGCCAAAAGTAAAGAAGACAAGGTATATGCAAGAGTAAGTGCGGTGTAAGTGCACGGTGCTATGTGAATGTAAGATAAGTTCAATGTTAAATTATCAAACTCAATGTTTACAATGCGATTGTAATGTGCTTCCCTGTTATTCACGTTTTGCTACAATATTAATGTTGTCCATAATTTTGGATAATTACTTAGGTCAATACGTGATTATTTTGCTCACGGTGACCTACTTTTAAATTGTTTATTAAGATTGTGGTATTGACTAAAGTTTAAACTTCACGGTGAACTTCTATATGGCCAACTTTTTATAAATTCAATTATTGTATTTATTTCTGTTGCCGAAAGTAAAATTGCAACCTTTTTTTTTTCAACACTACAGAATCGTTGAAATTTGTGGGATACGGAATAATAAGAACTATATTTGTAGCACAACTGGAAAGTATCAAAATCATATATGCCTACAGACTGTGTTTAAAAAAATAGTACAAGAGGGTAAATCATAAGCTAATAGATCATAGAGCAATGTCCTTCTGGCGCTGCTCAGCGGCTGCCGGGCCCACGAGAAAAGGGGCAAAATAAATATCCTTTCCGGACAATAAAATTTGGAGCATTTCATTTCTTGCTGATTCACTTGATTTTGTTTAATTTGCTTTTGTGCATCAAGGAGGGAATTGGAATTACACGAATTTGGTCGTAGTTCTGAGTCAATAATTACCATAGCTGCAGTCTTGATACGCTGGACTGAGGTATCCTACAGCACAGTACTCCCATCGTGTGCTGCTATCCGTTGTGTAACACCAAGCAGTAGCTTCTCCGTCTGGGTTTCGACAATAGTTGTGATCTCCAAGTCCGCTGTTTGGGTAGTTAGCTGGTGTACGGCCGTGATTCTGTGGTGATTGGGACGTCCATTTTTGGCAGGTGCGACCGTTGATGGTCTCAGCTAATGTACCTCTGTAAAGGACTCCTGTAGGATCAGAGCAAACTGCTGCTTCTACAATAAAGAAAATAAGTGTTAATGATATTATTATCATTATGATGCTGATGAAGATGATAATAATAATGATAAATTAATGTTAGAACCTGCCAGAATCGTTCAGAATCGTAGGTGACCGGAGATCATATACGTATCTCCGATTCTGTCTACGATAGGGTACGACAACGACTTGCTTCCACGCAAACAATGGACTAACAATACTACTACTACAAATCGGACGCATCCGAGAATGAATCAACAATGTTACGCCAGGCTTCACGATCTGACATGAGAGTTAGTAGATCATGTAACAAACTTCTTGTATCCCTACATATGTAATCAACAAAATTTAAAGGTCGCCGTCCTCTCGTTTTCTGAGGGAGGCGCAACAACAGTACATCAGAAATAACTTCCTTCTCACTACGGAAACAGTGACCAGCAAATCTCACACTACGTTTAATTACTGTGGTGGAGATAGGTGGAAGATCTCCATAAATTTCATCTTTTGTTTTGTGTTCTCTCCAACTAATATTTTGCACCCTCATTAAAAGTCGAGTATATGTGTCATCTAGTCTGTCTTTTAAGGACTTCTTGATTGTCCACGTTTCTGAGCCATACAAAAGAATACTTTCTACACATGCCCTAAACAGGGAGAGTTTTATTGACAGAGAGATATTTGATTCCCAAATCAAATGCAGTTTATTACAAGCATTCCATGCAAGAGCTTTTCTTGATAGAAAATCTTTTCTCGAGTCGCATATGTATGAACCTAAATACTTAAAATCATCCACTTCTTTAAGCTTGACCCCTTTCCTTGTCTGTAGTGATGCATGATCATAAGCTACTGTACTCGGTCTTTTGGGAATTCAAGTAGAGTCCAAACTTTGCAGATGCATCCTCTACTGCAAGAAGCAGTTCTTGTGCATCCTTCAAAAGAGCAGTAGTCAATGCTATATCATCAGCATAATCTAAATCAGTTAAATATTTGTGTTTGTCCCTACTTGTAGACATAGGTTTGATGTCCATTCCTTTTGTTCGTACAGAATGTAGTGAATAACTTAGAATGTAATCTACTACAATTACAAATAGATATGGTGCCAAAGTGTCACCCTGAAGAATTCCAGAAGTTGTCAACAATAGCTTGTATCCAATAATACAATAGCCTCGACCTTCTCGCATCGTCGCAGCTTAAAATCAACCAAAATATGAACTTGAGCACGGTGGCGATCCTTGCGACTGACACAGGCGATCAAGTGTTTTCTACCGGATGGCGGCCTGTCGCCTTTATGTTCGTGATAGTCCTCTCAGTGATTTTCATGGCGGCCATTTTGGAATTCAAGATGGCGGCTGACCAGGTGGTCGGACAGGTGGGGGCCGGCAATATTTGAATTCAGGATGTCAAAATACATCTGTGTACCAAATTCAGTACCTCATGTCAATTACAACTCAAGTTAGGCATATCAATGATTTTCATGGCGGCCATCTTGGAATTCAAAATGGCGGCCGACTGAGTGGTCGAATTGATGGGGGCCGGCAATATTCGAATTCAGGATATCAATATCCTGTTATGTACCAATTTTCAGTGCCACATGCCACTTAGAACTTAAGTTAGACAGTTTCAATGTTTTTCGTGGCGGCCATCTTGGATTTCAAAATGGCCGCCGATGGAGTTGTCGAATCGCTTGGGGCCGGCAATTTTTGAAATAAGCGTCCAAAAATACGCGTATGTGCCAATGTTTAAACAGATTATAATCTGTTTAAACAGATTAGTAGAAATACCGTAATCTGTTTAAACAGATTAGTAGAAATACCGTAATCTGTTTAAACAGATTATAATCTGTTTAAACAGATTAGTAGAAATACTGTAATCTGTTTAAACAGATTAGTAGAAAGTGTGTTTTTTTTTCTCCGTGGCACTAATGGTCTTTCGTAGTCGTGTGCCTGTCAGAGGGGCCTTCTAGAAATTGAATTGAAACAAACATTAAATAAACTGGGGTTAATAATTGTTATTCTTATATTTTTGCAATTAAATTTGTGATGCTCTTCTGACAAGATTCCCGGTTCGGTGAGCCTAATCTGATTATGAAATTAAAATATGAGATATATTAATCTCCACTTAGACTTAAATTTGCAAGCATTCTTCTGGAGGGAACACCTTTTCCTTCGTATCCAAGGCTACATATTAATGCTGCTGCAAACCCAGTCGTCCATCATAATACCACCCTTGACTCAGGAGGTGAACCATAATGATCAACGGCGGCGATTTCATGTTACGACTGGGGGCGGCGGAAACACCAGAAGGGGAGTTGATAATACACTCAAACGGGAAAAAAAGTCCCAAATATAGGCCTACATACATAATTATGTAGGGGAGACCGGGTATGGACGTTTCAAAATTCACATTTTGGGCCAGATAATTCTAATGAAAGAACTCACGCACTCCATATTGGGTCTGTAGTTAGCCTATTATGTTGGCTAGAACCTGAGGCATATAAAACTTGAAAACACGTAAACACTAATTAACTACAGCTTAATTAGTGAAGACATTTTTTTGTAACAACCTACCCCATATACGGAGTAGGTTGTTACACCATACGGGGTCAATTGTTACAATATTTAAACATACGGGGTAAGTTGACAATGTGTAAATCTCTTATACCATACTTTAATTTTAACTTTCCAGTTTCTTGACATCGTTAACAGTAGATCAAGTAGAGCTCTAGAATAGACAAAACTAATAATAGAAAAATAAAAGTATTAACACCTGAAAATTGAGACAAAATGTAATTTTACATAATTATGTAGTGTAATTGGGGTAAGTTGTTACATCAACATGGGGTAGGTTGTTGTAACAACCTACCCCATGGGTGATTTTACACACATAAATCAACTGTAGCACAGTCATTAGGCAGAATTACAGGGCATGGCTTGGTGGTTTATTAGGGACATACATGTACTATATTTACAATACCAGACTATTATCATGTGCCTTCAGTTGTAAGAGCTATTACAAATTTCAATTTTTGTCAAAAATTTACTTTGAACTGTAAAAAATGGTTTTTGTTGATTTACTTTTTAATAAAACAACGGAGAAACCTCACGACCGGCAGTTCATCACAGCTATGTGTAGGCTGTATATAGATGCCAGTTAGCACATTCTCTCTTGTTCCATCTTAGCACACTGAGAACTGTAACAACTGACCCGTGTAACTTCCATACCCGGTCTCCCCTATTTGTATATCCAAAATTCAAAGGTTCTGCCTTATAAATCAAATCAAATCAAATCAAATTTATTGAAACAAAAATCCGCAATTCGGATTATCTCCGATACAAAAATAACAAAAGAAAACAAAGTAAATTAAAAGCCTTATAATAGGCCTAACATAATTTTCATATTATTAGCTTTGTATTTTACATACATTTTGCCTCTGTACTGTCTTCACTACCTGATCACTATATTAAAATATGCTATAAGCTCTCAAAAATCGAGGGGGGTGGGACGATACGCCGCCCCCGGGATTGCCACCAATGTACACGATGCGTACTCGCTCCCTATCACATGCTTTTGGAAGGGAAGGCGCATCAAAATTACACCCTACGACACGCTTTTGGGAGGAAGACACCAAAATTACCCTCTATCGAAGTTTTGTTGGACATTATTCCGGACCCCATTTTAGCATTTTTCGAGAAAGACTTGAATACTATCCCTATTAAAGAAAAATTTAGGGGAATGCTAAAAGACCCGTATTCCAATTATTTTCTGATTTTCCCCAGCACTGAACCCCTAAAATCTGAAACGAGCATACGTGTATGATTGACCGGGGGGGGGGGGCTGAGTCATTAGAAGAAGTCTGAAACTTGCGCCTGATGCAAGATGAAGGCACCTGTGACGCGCGTTGAAGGCAAGACGACTGTAGGTCTTGCAGCTATCTTGCTCACTTTGTACGTGCAACGCACCTTGCCTGTGCGACGATTGTGCATTCAACGTGCGTTGATTTGAACTTCAAACCGCTACCAGAATCGCAAGATTGACTTACAACCTCTTGCCATGCATGCACGTTGAAGGTGCGTGCGATGTGCCTTCGTCGTGCCATGCAGGCGATCGTAGAATCCAATCGCAATTTATTGGACATGTCGAATAATCTTCAAAGAGTTGTACCATCGACGTGCGTGTCAGAAAAATCGTGCAAACGCTGTACGAATTTTCTACGGAATCCGTCGTAGGGAGTTGTACGTCGAAGGTACGGCGAGTTGTGTTCCTGTGTGCACATAAAATCGTAAGGGAGTCGGCCGGGAACCGCACGTAAAGGTTAAAGTGTCTTTTCCTACTCACCGTACGGACCCCGGAATAGAAGGTTTTGGGGAAAGGAGGTATGACACAATAGTGGTCTCTATCCAAGTCGCTCTGAGCGTAAATCTCGTTCGAAAAAAAATTTGAACCGCACTGTAGAGAAATTATAAAAACGACTGATTCCCCTCGCCGTACGGGTCCCCGCCACGAACTGTGATCGCCCCATTATATATTGGATCAACAACAGGGACAAATCCAGGATTTTTGAAAGTAAGCCCCTTATGCTAGGAGTCCACTGGGCCGGCGCCACTTCGCGCCTAAGCAATTTTCTCCTGTTGAATTATCCAACAAGAATATCTGACATGTTAGAATGTAAACTTTAGAGCATTTTTTTTTTTTTTTTTTTTTTTTTTGCATCCCACTTCCATCTGCTTGATACTCAATTGGTTTGACAGTCTACAATTATTAAGATAGTTTTCCAAAGGTGAAAAGTGATATAATATTTATCAATAGGATTATTACTTTTTTTTAATCTATTAATTCAGAAAAAAAATGCAATATCATAGCCACATTGACCATGATGTTTTTTATATATTTTTTTTTCAAAGAACAGTCATGTAATTCAAATTATTTAACAATTTATTTAAGAGGAGAAATAGTAATAATAGTGTATCAGAAATTCCAGACTTTGATTTCATGTTTCATATTACATCGATTGAATAGAAGACACTGAGTGTATATTCTTACCGTACGAATAAGGAAAATCACGAACAAAAGATTATGAGAGAAAGCGGATGGGAAAGAGAGGGGTTTTGTGAGAGGGAAAAGAAATACAATAAAAGATAGTAATGATCTTTAAAAAGAAAAGAAAACAAAATATTATCAAGTGATCTGAATAATATAATAAGCACTCAGAATTGTCACAAAACATCCCCCATTCGGTTGCCTCCCCTTCCTCCACTCTTGCATGCTTTCCAAGAAAAAGTGACTCATGAAATAACAAAACGGCATATAAAAAGTATATGAAAGTTAGTATTTTGGAACTCATCAAAGATTATTCCATTTTCTTCATTACATCATTGTTACATGTATACAATATTATATATTTTGATATCTCTTTCTTTCTTACACACCTCTCCAATTCCCTCTGATCATATTTTGTCCATGATTCTTTTCATTCCTTTCCTCGTACGATATACCTTATCATAATTGTAAAGTGGTGCATCCAGGCGGGGCGCAGGGGATGCGCCCTGAAATAATTTGAAAGCCCCCCCCCCCTTGTCGATCGTGAAGCCCCCTTATCTGAAAAGCCTGGATCAGCCTTTGATTGTCTCATATTAAAACGAACCAATATGGAACTTCATGGATGAAGGTCTGGAATTTCTTATTTACTACAAACTATAAATTATGGACTTTTATTGTAATTTTGAACTATTATGTATGCATGTATAATTCCCAAAATCATTACTGTTTTCAAAAATAACGCTGCTATGATATTGTTCTTTTTTCTTCTGAGTGAATAGAGTAAAAAAATAAACCCCATTCAATTACTGTTTTCAACAACATCTTAATAACTTTAGAAAGTGAAACCAGATGACAAACAAATTATTGAGCTATTAAGTGGGATGCAACTTCGGTAAATCTAATTCTTGTGGGGCAATTATATTGATCATATCAAAAGTGATGAAACAATCTGATCTATTCTAATCTACTTTATGGGCCTTTCTTCGAATCCTGGATCTGTCCCTATTATTTATCCAATAAATAACAAACAATAAAACAAATCATTTCTTTTTTAACTGCACTGCATATAATGCCTCATTCACAGTAGGGGATCCAGGCCCGGGCGCAACCCTGTTTTATTATTTATTTATATATTTATTTATTTTTAACCACGGATTGTCTGCACATGTACAGATGCAGCCTTAGTTTTCAAATTTTCTGAGTGTGCCAGGACTGGAGTGTGCCCTCCCCTTTTTTTTAATATCTTGATCCGTCGCTGTTCTGTATTTCACTTGTGTAACAAATAAATTGTACCGTATCAAGTGAGCTGCATTTTGATTGCAGTTAATGCGTATCTCGTATTATGATTTTTTGTTCTTCAAAAGATATGTGAGCGAGGGGGGGGGGGGTAAGCAAAGCTTTGATCTGTATAGGAAAAGGGCCTATATGCCTAGTCTATATCCACATATTCCAGGGATCGAGCATATAATTCCAGACATTCATTGCATTGCAAGATTATTGTATTTTTAATCAAAATTAAGAAAGTTTCTTAATTTTAACATAGAACAGAGTATTACCCCATGTTTTATATACAGAGATATCATGCACACTATTATACACTGAGCATATCGGTCCCAACGCATGCGCAGTATGGGGAGGGGGTCTTTGAAGCTGTCAGTTCTGCAATTCCCCCACTATTTTTTTTCAGCTAATATATTTTTGCAAAGTACATTCATACTACTTCCCACTGACAAATTTTGGTCCATGGGGAATATGGGGTAAATAAATGTCCCAAAACGGGTTTTTTTAGTGGGTTTGTGGGCCGAGTCCCCCACTGTCGCAGTAGCTGACATCGATTTCCTCGATCCTTGTACTGAACTACATCACTTTCAGGGGTCAAACCTTTTAGGGAAAATGGGATAAATAAATTTGTAGCTGGCTCCCAGGCTATAATGGTTTTGTATTTTGCTCAAGCGCAAGCCGAAAAAAAGAACAGTTAAAAAAGATTGAGATTCTTAAGAGCATAAAGTTCAATTTTCTGGGCACCCCTCCCTGTCCGAATTCTTTTCTCTTTATTTCTTTGCTCTCAAGTGCCCCCTTTTTTAAAAAGAAAAAGTGCCCCTTTTGCATTGTGACCCCCACTTTCAAATTGGTTCCGCCATGTCTGACTACTACTATTCTACTACTACTTGTACTACCTATTTTGGTACTAATTGGCAATTCGTTTTAATCCTGAAACTCATAAACACTTATAAAGAGGTTATTATTTTTCATTATAATTAGTGAGTACTACAAATATTGACTGGTCAAGAGGCCGACTGTGGAAACTATCAATCCTATCGTCCTTTTATCACCCCGAGGCCTTGGCTGAGGGGTGGTAGAAGGACTAGTAGTAATTTCTAATTATCACACTCGATCTAGGTGAAGTAAATGGGTATATATTTCACAAAGTGAAGATCGATGTTCTTTGAAAGATAGGCCTATACAGTGCGTCTCAAAAAGAACTATACACTTTTTAAATGGCTACCAAATACAAAAATATATAGTGTTCTTGGGGGGAAGGTTTAAATCTAGAAAAAGTTCATATTCTCAACTATCATTATTGCACAACAAATTCCGAAAATAACGCATGCTTCAGTACAGAGCAATGTCCACTTTGGTAAAGGACACAAAAATTAGCCTGCGCAAGAATTCGCTATTCATTTATCACCTGGTTATGGACCGCCATTAGGGATCAAAATCAATAATGGAATAAATTAGCTCAAAAAGACAAAAATAAACTGAAGTCAAAGCAAAAAATCAATGATATGAAAACAAACGGTGAAACATTACATTTTTGCATGATATGGATTTTTTTTATTTCTGACTTTTGGTTTATCTTCGACTCTGTTACACTGTTAGAACGCGGTTTAAAAATTTCGGTGTTAAAAAATTGTTGGTTTAAAAGTTAAACATTGTTGTTTAATATTTAAACATTGTTGTTTAAAACTGGAAAATCGATGTTTTATAGCCTTCAACAAGACCTGTTTAGAGACATATTACACTGTAGGCTATTAAACAGGTTTTGTTTAAATAGGCCGAGGCAAATGTCACGTGATATTCATGAGCTAATGGCATCACTCGTTACATGCAAGGTAAATCGGCGCAACTTTTCAATCATGGCTAAGGACTTATCCCTCACACATTTATTAAGTGTATGTACAGATGTGTTGGCTCAGTGGATAGAGCGTCTGCCTTATAATCGAAAGGTCGTGAGTTCGATACCCGCCCGTGTTAACCAAAAATGGGAGCGTTTTTTTTTTTTTTTTTTTTTTTTTTTTTTTTTTTTTTTTTTTGGAGAGAAGCGTTAAACAATACTGTTGATATTTTAAACAACCATTAAATAACAGGTTCTTTAAAACTTTAAACAACAGATTGTTTTAACTTTTAAACAACAAGAGTGTTAAGTTTTAAACAACTATAGGTTGTTTAATTTTTAAACAACGCTGTGCGATTCACCGATTAACACGCAGTTGTTTAAGATTTTAAACAAATTGTTTAATTTTTTCTAATAGCGTAGCTGATTTATTCCATCATTAATTTTGACTTCTCTATGGACGTCCATACCCAGGTGATAAATGAATAGCGAATTCTGGCGCAGGCTAATTTTTGTGTCCTGATTATTTTCACTTTCATTGGCTGAAATTAATTCATTTTAGCATTATTAAACTCCAAAATAGTTCTGCAATAATTTTGGCGAAAAAAAAGAAAAATAAAAGGTCGAGAAAACAATGAAATACATAAGAAATCTATTTCAATACCAAAATCTTTCCTAGTACAATTGTTAGGAATCCCATAAGGAATATGTACACACATAATTAGCATTCCAGAAGCTTTTTTTAGTCAATTGGCGCAAAAAGTATCTATGATTTCATGCATAAATTAGCATAATTAATTCATATAAAATAAATAAATATTTTTTCGGAAAAACTTACGTTATTTTACATCGCACACTACCATCGTGCAAATTTTCAGCGCGGTCGCGCGATCAGCGCCGAGATCTTGGGGGAGCCATCATGGACCCCCTCCCCCCCCCCCCCCCCCGCCCTCACCCAGTCTCGACAGCTACCAAAACAACTCAGTCTGATTTAGGTCAAGTTCAAAAAAGTTTTTACCACATCTGATATAGTAATAATTGCTCAAAATGTACATTAACTGTATTATGTATAATATTTTCATTTTCCTGTACAGTTTGCTATATGTCACACACATGACCCACTAAAATGTCACACACGTCACCCGACATCACGATATAAAATAATAGATTGAAAAAGAAATTTCTGAGATTTGTCCTATCCAGTGGTATTTCTTGGATAACAGATCCATAATTTGAATATCTCATAGCAATAAGAACAGTTTATCATTTTAAAACTTACAGGAATTCAAAAAGGAAATTTAAATTACAAAATCATGCCGTTTTGAGAAGTCACACATGTGACCCACTTCTTTTGACCTCTGACTTTGAACATGCATGTTGTAAACATCGAGAAATATTTCCAAATGATAGCCAACAAAATATGTTAGTCTATAACATTAAATCAGTATATCTTTAAAACTTTTAGAGTTATAGCCAATTAAAGTCAAGATTTTTCATAATTTTGGTCACACACGTGACAAAGAATGGTCCACATGTATTTCTTTCTTACCACACAATGCTCCGTACAACTGTGAAGTACAGGTGCATTCGAAACCCTCCAGTGTTTCCGTACATGTAGCTCCGTTAAGACAGGGGGATGAAAGGCAGTCTGTGCATGAACAATCAATAGCAAAGAACGTAGCATTATGGTAATATCTCATTTCGCGGAAACTACTTTGAGACGGAACAGAAAATAATATGGTCTCCGCAACGGACAAAAAGTATTAAAGACGTCTCCGATACTTTTTTTTTCTCCGCGACAGTTTTTAAAACTGTCTCAAAGCCGTTTCAAAACCGTCTCAAAGTAGTTTCCGCGATTCCCGCGACTCATGAAACGTCGCGGGGACTGAGGAGACGTACCGGAGACAAGTTTCAAAACCGTCTCTGTGCGTCGGTTTAGGGGGTTAAATTCCCCTCCCCTTCTTGTGCTGTCAAGTGAAAATGTAAATAAATAAAATGAGAAAAAAGAGGAAAAGTGGACGAAAAAGAAGAAAAGAAAGGAAAGAAGAAATAAAAGATTTTTTTGGAAAAAATCCTTATTAAATGATTTAGTGAGATAACCTTATCATATCCATGATTATAAGCAGTGCTTAAAAGTTCCTTTTTAAAGTCAATCCGAATAATATTAACTTGTATTTTGCACTCAATTTATTCATTTCGTGAAAACTGACACTTGATTCGAAAAGAATTGACTGTCTTTATTGTCTTTTTAATCTATTCTTTTTCTGTTCAAGGTGTCATGTGACCAGATTCATATACACACTTAAAGTTTCTTCCAAATAAACATATATACACATTTTGTTAATATCTTACGTTTAACCCTTAGCGTGCCACGGACACATTTCGTGAAACTGTACACTGTCCTTCATAAAGGTGGAAAAACACGAGAAATTGTTCCACATACGGACCATTGGCGGACCTGCCTTGTTTTTTTTTTTTTTTTTTTTTTTTTTTTTTTTTTTTCAAATTCTAGCTCGTGAACAATTTCTTATACATATAGGACTTCTTTTCCCCTCATAATGACCTGAAAGCAGGGCAAAATAAACACATTTTGCAACAAAGCCCTATTTCTGTTATAATAATTGAAGGTAACCCCATTTTGAAATGGGAAATAGAACAGAAAACATTCCTGTAAGATAATTTAATTATTTTTTCTGAAAAGGATATAAAAAAAACAATTAAAAAAAATAATATGTTGCGAGCGCGAAGCGCGAGCGAAACACTTTCCATGAAGGGGGACTAATATACCAACATATTCTAAGTTTTGTTTATTGAATTTCTATTCAAGTATCTGCAGCATTTCTTTTCACTATTTTCTTTTATTTATTTTTCAATTTTTGGGACAAGAGGACCCCTCCTCACCAGCAAGGGGGGGGTGGGGGAACCTCGAACCTCGAACCTCCATCCCCCCAGTAAGGGGCGTGTCTCGGCATCTTATGACCATATTATTTCTTTAAGAAAATTATAAATAAAACCTAAAAGCAGTTTTGGGTAGAAATATATGAAAGGGCTTCTTTTTTCAGGCTTTATCCTTTAAATGATACACATATGTACAACAGCAATATGGTTATAACTGAAATATAGCAAAATACTATAAAGGCTTATAACATTTTTTTTCAGAATGTCGCTTATTGATTATGGCCATTATTGTATATTCATTTAACTCAATTATTCATATAAATCCTGTTTTGCCATTAGAGTAGTTTAGCAGTTTTGTATTGGCGGTCCATGAGCACTCTTGCAAATAAAAGTAATTTATAAAAAATAATCAATTAATGAATGTATTCACCATTGATTTAGAGTAATGCTTTAATGCTCTAGTGTATTGCAGTATGATATTCATATTATTATGTTTATACTCTCTTTTAAAGCAATTATTATGATCATAAAAATAAAAATAAGAGATAATTCATACAGCGCTTAATATGAAATTTACCTGGGGCGTTTTATGAAAGGACTTGTCCGACGTTTTATCCGACAAATTTGCTCTCAGCCAATCAAATGGAAACATTTCAGTAGCTTATAACAGTTGTACGTGAGAATCAGTAAATATTTGTTTCATAAGTTATTGCTCCCCAGAAGTTTCTCGCCAAAATTCGTCCAAATTCGCACCCAATATTGTCCTAATTGTCGGTTACAATATTAAATTCTGAACAAATTTGAATGACGATCAGTATCACTATTCAATTTTAAAATAATTTAATCAAATTTGACTATTTAATATCGTTCGATTGCCAAATTTTGTCACAAACTAGAATTAAACCCAATAAATAGAAAGTCAGGAAAAAACATACAATTTCGTCTATTAAATCCAAACAATAAGCGTTCGATCATTTAATTTCGTTTACATGCGAGCATGTCTGGAATGTGTAAATTCCAAAAGGAATATATTATATTGTTTTTTGAAGAATTTTGAGCGAAAGTCTATATCATTCCCCGGTTTGACTCTGCTACCCTGATGTTACCCCCCCCCCCCCCCCCCCCCCATCCTTTGGCCTATGAACGATTAAAATACCTTGGTCTTGATAGAGCCCAAACATATGTAAGGACTTCGGAGCTTGGAGTTTATTAGCTTTTATTATTTGTTCCCATTGGTCATAGGAGGGATTCAAATCTCATTTATTTTTCCTTGAGGCCTTGAGGCCATCTCTTTATAAAATTGAATTGTTTTAAAATGCTCCTAATTTTGCTCCAAATTTTATTGTAAGAAATTTATTTAGGCCTATTAATTTATTTGAAATTAAGTTGTATACATACCAGGTTCACTACAGATTATCCTCTTCTTTACATTTTCCAGTCCGGGGATGTCCCGCATCCAAGCAGGATTCTGACCGGTCATTAGCTTTGGCACTAGGTAATCGCCACAAGGGTTGAAAGCTATCCCAGGGCATGTCTCGCTCATGTGACTACCCATAGCCACTCCAACGCCTTAAAATATAAATGTAATCGATACTCATCAATAACAGAATGAAAGCATTGGTTGCGGCATTATATTGAAATGATAATAATAATAATAATAATAATAATAATAACAATAATAAACTTATCGAATGAATTAAAGATAATCTTTTATATATAACAGACTTTAGTTTAGTTGTCATTTTATTTCAATTAAAACAAAAACGCATGCGTTATTAGTGGTGGGTCCAGGGGAGGGGGTTGGGGCCCACCCCCTCCCTCCCCCAGTGAAAATTTCTATACCTATCTATTACCATAGAATGTCACTGAATATATAGTCCGATTGTTAGTTTTGATAATGTGTGATTGGTCAAGGTAAGGTCGATCCTGGGGAGCATTTCATGAAACAAATTTCACTGATTCTTACTGAAAACTGTTATAAGCTACTAAAATGCTTGCATCTGATTGGCTGAGAGCAAATTTGTCAGATAAAACGTCTGTTAAAGTCCCAGACCGGACCGAGAAATGAAAACCAAAATTACATATAAAACGTAAGCTAATATTTCTTCATAATACAACAATTCCCAATTTAAGCATTTTTATCTTCCATTTAGAAAGTATTTCATTAAAAAGGTGATCGAACCTCAACCAGGGCCAATCCCTCCCAAGTACTCGAAAAAGTACCTCCTATTATATTGGCGCGAGCGTGGACGTCAAAGAAGTTTAAGGGAATGCTGCTGCCAGGCATGATGGGTTTCGGCTTTAGAAAACACGTTTGCTATTGCTATGTCAGAACAATAGACCCCATGTGTGCTAGAATTCTATTGTTCTGACATAGCAATGCCAAACGTGTTTTCTAAAGGCGAAACCCAATCATGCCTGGCAAGCAGCATTCCCTTAAACTTCTTTGA
The DNA here is from genome assembly GCA_940671915.1 of Paracentrotus lividus. Taxonomy (NCBI): domain Eukaryota; kingdom Metazoa; phylum Echinodermata; class Echinoidea; order Camarodonta; family Echinidae; genus Paracentrotus; species Paracentrotus lividus. Next base: position 34,846 of record CALNVZ010002001.1, on the reverse strand, counting down.
CGTCACGCTCGCGCCAATATAATAGGGGTACTTTTTCGAGAACTTGGGAGGGATGGCCTGGTTGAGGTTTCGATCATCTTTTTATGAATACTGTTAATGAAAATTTAATTTATTCTTTGCGGGTATTTATGTTATACGCCCCTACTTAGCTCAATCGATGTAAGGTTGTATTTACTCTCAACGGCTCTTTAAAGCTGCTAAGGTGTAACCCCTGGCGAGAGTGAACTCGCCCGCCTAAGTAAGTGCAGGTCATATAATGGTTCAACTCAACTAATTGCAACATGAAAAATCTGAAACATTGTATCTGATCAGTAAAATCTCCTCTACAACATATCAAAAGTCTAAGGATTTCGAGTGGTGGAAAGGGGTCAAAGGTCAAAGGTCAATAAAGGTCATTTTTGGCCTTATATCATGTAAAAAATGTATATGTCAGTGTTTTCACTTTATAACTTGAAAATTAGTAAAGCATACTTAACAGAACTGTGGCAATTATATGTATAACAATATTGCAATAGATGAGCAGGTTTTGGTAGTAATCATATAAAGGTCAAAGGTCAGAGGGTCAATAAAGTCTAAAACGTGTGAAAATGAAAAGATGAAATTGCCAGTATCTAGGCATATTAACATACTAATTAAATATATACAGTCAATATGGTTCAACCTCACAAAATATAAAACATGTATCTTAATCAGTAAATCCTCTACAACATATTAAAAGTCCTAAAAGATTCGAGTGGTGTAAAGGTTCAAAAGGTCAAAGGTCAATAAAGGTCACCTTTGGCCTAAAATCATGTCGAAATAATGTAATCTCATGTTTGTTTACACTTATAACTTAAAAATTAGTAAAGCATACTTAACAGAACTGTGGTCAACAATATGCAAATAAGATGAGCAGATTTTGGTAGTAACCATATGAAGGTCAAAGGTCAGAGGTCAATAAATGTCTAAAACGTGTGAAAATGAAAAGAAATTGCCGTTATCCTAGGCATAACTTAACATACAACTATATATACAGTCAATATGGTTCAACCTCACAAAATATGAAACATGTATCTTAATCAGTAAAATCTCCTCTACAACATGTCAAAAGTCCTAAAGATTTCGAGTGGTGTAAAGGGTCAAAAGGTCACAGGTCAATAAAGGTCACCTTTGGCCTAAAATCATGTCGAAATAATGTAATCTCATGTTTGTTTTCACTTATAACTTGAAAATTAGTAAAGCATACTTAACAGAACTGTGGTCAGTTATGTATAACAATATGCAAATAAGATGAGCAGGTTTTGGTAGTAGCCATATGAAGGTCAAAGGTCAGAGGTCAATAAATGTCTAAAACGTGTGAAAATGAAAAGAAATTGCCGTTATCCTAGGCATAACTTAAAACCCAGTACAGGTATGTAAACCAAACTTAGTTTAATTTTGTTAGTAAAATATTTGAAGGTTAAAAGTCAGAGGTCAATGGATATCCAAAATCCTGTGAAAATGATGAGAAATTTCTTTTATCCTATGGCCAGCTCGAGATCTACTATAGAGAACTGTCACCCAAACTTTAGCCTCTATTGATACTTAGGCATGAATTTATATGGTTTTGGTGACAACCATATTAAGGTCAAAGATCAGAGGTCAGTAGATGTCAAGAAACCTGTGAAAAGATGAGAAATTTGTTTTGTTTTACATGAGGAATGCTGACTAAACGTGGGGAGTTAAATTATGTTGATACTGAGGCAAATTAACATATAGGACCACACGAGGTGACAGTCATTACAGGTCAGAGGTCAGTAGATGTCAAAAATCATGTAAATATGATGAAAAAATTTAGGTTCATTGCATTGTGTATATTGAGAAACAAATGAACTTTGCAGTAGTGACAACTATATTTTGAAGGTCAAAGGTCAGAGATAAGTAAATTTTTTATAACAAGAACGTTGTGTACCTATAACCCTAACTTGAGATCCACTTGAGGAGTGTGAACCAAACTTGTTTTAGTTATGTATATTGATAGATAAATTTATGACCTTGAGCATGTTTAGGATCAAAGGGCAATATCCTCCACAAATTATAAGATATTACTTTTGTTACCTTTTTTAGCGATAACTTTAGACTTTAGTACAACTACATGTAGGTAATTGCAACCACACTTAGATTAATAATGTAGAAATCTTGGTAGCGACCAAGATAAAGTCAATCGTTAACGTTGTAGATAAATATTTTTAAAGTAATGGAACACCACAATATCATGAGAAGATCTTAATGAAAATGCTTTAAATTAGGCACAATAGCTGGCTCATTATAGTGCATCCTTGCCAAGAAATAAAACATCCATGGAAATATTCATATCTTTATCTCTGGCAATGTCTTACAGTCATTTCAACAACTAAAAGTTTTAGGTGAATATCCATTAGTATGGAGCTCCTGTCTCAAAGAGAAAGCGCCCCACCCCTCTCAGGCAGTCGTTCCTGATGTGATTTCTCGGGAAAAGGGGTGCACATGTATTTTAGGGTCCTAGTTCAGAGGGAAAATTCTGAAAATCATTGAAATAATGGTCTCTTCGCATTTCCCCCAAACTGTTTTTTAATTAGGGGTAGTTTTCAAAT
>CALNVZ010002001.1:0-29603 GCA_940671915.1 Paracentrotus lividus | reverse complement strand
GATATTTTGTCTGTTCCAGATATCAATGAAATTCTGTGTGTCACTTCCCCCTAAAAAAAAAAAAAATAAAATAAGAAGGAAGGCAGCTGAAATATGTCTTGTTGACATCTGCTTCATCGACACCGATCGTTCCGCTGTACCCTATCCAGATTGCCATTAAAACTTATACTGTAACCTTCCCACCACCCCCTCCCTCCCCCCCCCCAAACAAAAAAAATTAAATAAATAAATTAAAAAATATAAAAAATTAAAAATAATTAAAAAATAGATCTAACAAAAAATTAAAAAATAATAAATAAATAGGGGGAGAGTTGAGTTATTTGGTTGGGGCCCTCAGATAATGATCATTACCTCTAGTCAATTTCTAATGTTTGTTAAACTTAAAGAGAGAGGGGCCCGCTATCACTCTACGCAAAGCGGAACGCGGCCATAGACATTTTGTATTTTTGCCACAGTTTTTTTTCCACTTGTGTTTTCTGATTATGGCGAACGCAACTACTGTTTGCAAAAAACAATGATTCAACTGGGAAGTTAGAATACCTAAGAGTCTGATTTTTCAAGTAGAATGGGAGGGAATAACTATTTGCCAAAGGGCGAAAAAGAGAGTAAGTCCTTGTCATTTGTGTCAAGTTCGAAATCCCTAGTAGATTCATAGATTCGCTGTACAATATGGCCATTTTGCTCTGCAAAAATAAGCTCATGACGCCTGCGCTAATCATCTTTCCTGGATTAACGCATAATTATATAACAGCTTACTTGATCAAGCAGTTTTTAGCAAAAGCTTGAATTCCAGCTTCCAAATGAATGGTACATTTCATCAGCGACAATATTGCGGAAGCAACAACCCCCAGTCCCCCCCCCTCCGCTCCACTCCTCCTACCACATTACTCACACACTCACTCTCTCTACCCTCGATGGCCGCCCGCTACCCTTTCCGCCTCCCGCCGTCCATTCCACCCACTGCATTACTCGCACCCACCCCTGATCAAGCCCCCCTCACAGTTTATACTCCCATATATCCGCCCTTCTGGAACCCATCAATCGTATGTGAAACACCAGGACTTCTCCCCGATCTACCCCCACTTTGCAGGAACACCCAAGCCAATTCTGGGTCCGGCCACAAATATAACCTAAAGGCTTAGCACCCGAATGACTTCTATATTACACCAAAACCCTCCATATGTGACGGTCCTATAGGCCTTGCAAAATCTCTCTATCTTCTCTTTAGTGTTGGTGTTGGCCAACGTTTGGTTTGTCCTGTGAATAATAAGGGCAGTGGAGGGTCCAGTGGCAGAGAAACTATACTTTATTTTATAGATTAATTAATCAATTAATATATTAGACCAAAGAGCTACTTCAAGACCTACAAAATTGGTTACTTTTTGGGTTAACGAGGTGGATTCACAAATTGGCTACTTACTCTTCAAGCCTAACAAGGGTCCAAGAAATTTCATCTAAATTCATTGGAAAAAAATGATTAGAGAATATAAAATAAGGTATTCCGTAGTAAATCGTATAAGGAATAAATATCATCAACATGGATGTCTTCTCAATCTATATTTTAGGAACAAAAGGCATGATCAATCACTGCTGATCTGAACCGATGTACGAAATTATAGGGTCTGGGGGCTACGCGCTGCGCGGCCCGGCCTGGCTTTGAAGTGAACTAGATAACGCTCCATTTCCTGCTGCTTGCAAAAAACTGCCCGAGATATGAACTGTAAACTTACTGTTTCGTCAAAAAATATCCAGCATGAGGTAAATTTATATCAAAGAGAGGTTTGAAGAAGGATTAATTTTCGATTTACTGGTATGATTCTAACCTTTTAGTGCCTTCTTCAGGTATATTCGAACAGTTTTAAACAACAAAACCGGTACTTCGCTACGAATTGCGTCGACGCCATTTTTCTTCAGACGACGGTGTTATGCTATCGATCCGCGCGTGTTTGGATATCGGTATCGACTCTCATGATCTGAGCTCGGTGTTTGAGCTCGATTTTAGCAGAATTTCACTCTGCTAACACTAACACCAACACCAACACCGAACGTGAAATCACTCAATCTGGTCTGAAGCATCTACCTACGAAAACTATGATAAAAGTTCAATTATTTTTTTCATGTCCATGAGTAATTTGCTCAAACAGATCGACGGACAAATACCATTCAGCTACAGGGAAGTTTTCTTAGGCGAGTTTTTGTACGCTAAGTAATAATTGCATGCAGTTGTCAACTGTTCGCTTCCCGTCGTCAGCGCGGGTTTAGTTGACATTTATGTGGAGCCGAACAATTTTCTGCGCCGCTCAGCTGTATTTCCACTAAACTCATGAATGCAGTGTTGCGTTTCCCCTCCCCAAATAATGGACGCGTCTTTATGTTAAGATTTAATGCCATATGTTAGATTTACATTTCACGTGGAGTAGAATTGATATGATTTGCTTCTGAGACAGCTTTCCCGCAGTAAACCCTCAGCAAAAAAAAAAAGAGAAATGTTTGTGTACCCATACACTAATTATCATTGAAATTTTGGTGTGCAGCCCCCAATTCCCCCCCCCAAAAAAAAAAAAAAAAAAAAAAAAAAAAAAAAAAAAAAAACCATATATCGGGTTTAATATGACTGTTGTACAAAATTTGCCTGATCGGCAATCGTTCCGATCCGCGAGTCAACATCTTGAAAATGTTGGAGTGTGTAGGCTGCCATACATCATTGATAATTTTGTGTGCAGCCGCACAAAAGTATATTATATTCTGAAAGGAAATTTCCCGAGGATGTCAAAAATAGCATTCATGACATCACAGGGTGAAGTAGTTACATGTTATGTGGGGATTTTAAAATCATTTTTGAAGGCCCCCAAATTTTTTATTCAGTGCCCCTATTTAAGTCCCTCGTTCCAATGACCCTTAATATTTCAGCATATTTGAATTGCTCATGAAATTTCCTTTAAAAAATATACATTTACAAGGAGTGTCTTTGTTAAATGAAAAAAAAAATAGTCTTAGCCTTCAATGGGAATGGTTATTTTGGTCATCTCACCACCAAGGATGGGGGCGAATTCCCCCTCCCCATTTGACCAAATTTTCTGAAACTTAGAGGGTATTTGAGGTATATTAGAATAAATGAGCCTACTAAGTTTCATACTTCTACCTCAAATACTTTTTGAGCAATCGGCATATGGTAATTGGCATTTTACTTTTCTTTGCATTTGGACTACATTTTTAATATACAAGTCTATGGGGAAACCAAAAGCGCTTAGCGCAACTTTTTTTAATGCTGCGCATTACCAGATGGTCGAAACTATATAAATTTGGTGTCTACATATACGTAAGACCCTATGCTAAAAAGTCTCGAAAGCTTTTGATTGATTCATTTATTTATTGACGGTAAAAACCCAGTTCAGCTGCTTTGGCTGTTTTTACAATGGGGCCGTCATATGGTCGGTAATTTGTTGTAATGTTTTTCTCAGGCAGTTGAAACGACTTGGACAGCAAAATTAGAAAAAAATCACCGAAATACACCAAAAGCGGCAAAATGATGCATATGCATCTTGAATTTGGAGATTGGTGTATCAAATAAACTAATTCAACAAACAATTGGGAATTATTTCGCTCAGTTATTTATGCATCTTGGAAGCCTGATCAAAACGACGAATTTTTGGGTTATAAAAATCATAGTTTTTCAATATTTTTATATTTTTTGGCATTTTGAAAAAAAAAATGAAACGTTAATTAGAAGTTACCTGAAGCGATAACGATAATTTTTTTTTTTACTTGGAGACACAACCTGGAATATCACATGTGAAACCCACGTGAAATATTACCAAACACCGGAATGGGACTGGAAAACTTGGCCGATAGTCGCGGCGATATAGCCTCTCAACACACGCTGACATTTATTTTTTCTGCGATTTTCAATACAAAATTAATTATTTTTTTCCTGTTTACTGCAGCATTAATCCAACGAAACATAGACATACGTTACATTTCTACACAAACGATTGACATAATGATGGAAATATACTTGTTATGAATCTATGGTTTTATTTGTAAAAATGAGAAGATTTTACCTGATTTCAAAGGGGCGTCCCTAAGTAAAAAAAAAAAACCTATCCCTCTTAATCCAACAACGGTATCGGTTTAGGTAACTTCTAATTAACATTTCATATTTTTTTTCCAAATATCAAAAAGGGAAGAGATATTGAAAAAGTACGATTTTATAAAAGCACATATAATTTCTATATTCGGTTTAGTAAAAAAATCAATCGTCATTTCGAGCATTCTTAAAAGTGACCATAGAAACGCCAAATTGTATGTTTAATTAGTATATTCACAACGTTGTCGCTTTTTGCGTTATTTCTGTGGATTTTTTTACTATTTTGATTTCGGTGTCATTTCGTTGCATGAAAAAAACACGAACATAAATGAACGAACAATAGACCGCAATGGTCACAACACAACTTGCATTATATCTACGACTTTCTTTTGTGTATGGCGTGGAGAGTTGAACGTTTCACTTAAGGGGGCCGTCACACTGAGGTCGTTCTATAACGTTCTTGCCCGTTCTTTAAAAAATTGCTGAACGGGCTTTGGTCGGGTTGACTTATAACTTTGAAAAATAATTTCTTGAATACGATACTAGCAGTTCATATATAGTTCTCGTTACGTCAATCCGTCTTTATTCGTCGCAATACCGTTTCTTATCCAGTTCAGACCGAGTAAACAGCTCGTTCACTCTATACCGTTTCGTAGCACGTCCAAAACCGTCACTAAAGTGCTATGCGCAGCATGATAAAAGTTAGGTACCATGTTCGTAGTACGTCTTCTCGTTCAGAGTAAGTCCTACCGTTTAAGAACGTTGTCACTACGTTAATTTTAGAACTGGAACCAGTACGATTTTTTTTTTAACAGTTCAAAAAAATCGAATGCCTTTCCGTTCTTCGTTCGGCCCGTCCCCAAGTTCGTAAAACAGATTGTAAACGTTCTTCAATTTGACAGAATAAGAAAATTCTGTACTACGTTCAGTCCGTTTGTAACAGATTGAGCCCGTTCACAAGAACTCACAGAACGCAGTGAAACTAGCTCAGTGTGACGGGAATTATGACATGCCGTTCTGTTTAAAAATTGAAACTACTGCTATCCAAGCCCGCTATAAAGTCTGAGCAGATTGAAAAGGTCTCAATACGTCCACTCCGTTGTTACATAGATTAAGCCCTTTCTGCAATAATTCAATAACATGGTAAGAAATTGTTCAGTGTGATAGTAGTATAAGCGAATAATCAGCTATTGATTCCACCCATTAATTGTTACAATTACAGAAATCTCACCAACTTTAGATAATACGAAAAACGGTCATTGGTCCGAAAAAGAACGCATCTTGACCAATATTCTGGTTAAGATGAACAACGTCGTATACAGTCCTCAATACGTCCATCACGTCTTTGCGTCGTCTGCAGTCCGTTTGTTTCTAGTTAAATCGGGTGAAATACCGTTTCCACGAAACAGAGCCGTCTGAAAAATCCAACCCTCCCCGTTATTTCAACCCGTTCTAATCAGTTCAACTCGTTCAAGCGTTTTCGTCCCACCTAACTAGTCTGGGTCTGTGAATCCCGTCAAAATCCGTTCTTCCTCGTCTTGCGTCGACCAAACGGCCTCTATGAAAGTTCATCTCGTCTACTGCGCCATTATCCGTGTCTGAAACGTGTTTGAACGCAAATGCGTGCCCGTTTCCCATAAAAACCCAAGCCCGTTTTTGCCAGACCTCATGCGTTTCGTAACTTCAAAGCTGATAATGAATATACAATGCTCGTTTGTAAGACGTCCTAGCACATCTTTAGAACGATTTTAATACGGCATTCTTTGTAGTACGTTCACTCGTTCAGACGTTGCCACCCCGTTAAAATTTTAGACAGATGGGCGCCCGATTTTTTGAACAGAAAATCCGACCGAGCTAGTGTGGTGTTGGGATCTTTATATAATAAGAGTCGATGAAGTAAGTCGAAAGGGTACTAAGTTCATACATTAACTTTAGCATTTATTAATACATGTATGTTCAGCAGTTCAGCAATGCATATGAGATAAAGCAAGTATGAAAAGATACACATATTCGAGCAAGGAGCTCAACCCTTGAATAAGAGAGAGACAACCAGAACTTACTCTGTTGGACGATACCAAGAAAAGTCCTGAAAAGTATTGGAAATGTCATGTGAAACTCTCAGCTTGTTCAAGACTTTCTATTATATCATCTAGTTTTTAACCTAAAGAGAATGCGTGACATAAATGCTGTGTTCTGATTGGTCAAAAGCTGTCCATACCAATATCACTCTGTAGTGTGTGGTATGTCCAATGCAAGTGACTGGGTTGTATGAGTCATATTTGTGACACTTTGCAGGTGGCTGTTGTGGTCAGTGATTAGGGGCTAAATGATAATAGAGGGGTTAGTGTTTCTTGGATGTTCTTGAAGGGCTTCTTAATATATGTTATTGAGGAGTTGATATTATTGAGGGAGTAGGTGAAAGGTAAATGACTGAAAGGGTAACAGGAAGTAACAGGAAGTGAATATATGTAATAGTAATACATAACACTAGTCCATGAAGTTCGTAAACAGATCGTAGGAAGTATTTACTACGTCCACTCAGTTTACACACAGACTATGCCCGTTCGGCAAAATTTGGAAGGACGTAGTAGGAACGAGCTCAGTGTGACGGGGGTATAAGACGTGATGTGACCATAGAAATCCAAACACGTGACCACCGCACAATATGGCTGCGCACACCAAGATCCAAGGAGGAACGTACGTGCACTTTGAATGATGAATACCGCTCGAAACACGGGCCTTTTATAAGGGATTGGGTCTGTACCTCATATGAATTTTGAATTACTTTGAAATTCCTTTGTGTGAATACACTGCCTGAACACCTGGGATATGCTAACCTCTTCGACTTGTACTTCTTATTATTAAATAGAATTCTAATTATACTTCATAAATTATTCGCTTAATTTAAGAATTATACTAAGTTAATTAGCCTTCAGAAGAACAGTTTCATGACGTGACACTATGATACCCCTGACAGAAAATTTTTTGTTATTGTTATTCATACGTACATGTAGGCCTATATTTCAACATACGGGTTTTTAAAAAAAATAAATTAACCTGTAAATATTATTCTTATAAAATATACGTAAAGAACATCGATTTTAACCACAAAGCAAACATATAAAAAAGGGGGAATACATTGAAAAGTGAAGCTAACCTGATATAATGAAAACCAAGGTGAGGCTGAGAAGCATATCGGAGATCGTTGATGCAGAACGAGTTGATGATACTCTGATGGGTGATGATTCTGATAGAGAAATGAGAAAACGATGATTAAAATTAGTGAGAGAAAGAGAAAGAGAGAGAGAGGGGGAGAGAGAGAGGGGGGGATAGCACTAGCGTACCTAGCCTGATTAGACACAATGAAAACGGGGGCGCACTTTTTTTGTGCATAATAGTGCGCCCCTCGTTTTCATTATGTCTAATCAGGCGTATCAGGACAATTACCCCCGGACAATTACCCCCGGACAATTACCCCGCGGACAACTACCCGGACAATTACCCCCCCCCCGAGGACAATTACCCCCGACAGTTACCCCCGGACAATTACCCCTGAGGCAATTACCCCCCGAGGACAAATTACCCCCCGGACAATTACCCCCGAGACAATTACCCCGGACAATTACCCCCAGACAATTACCCCCCCAGAAAACCTCCGAGGACAATACCCCCAGACAAATACCCCCCGACAATTACCACCCCCTCACAGGCTGATGTTGGAATCAAGTGGCGCCCATTGTGAGTCTCGCTGGCAGGTTTTCGAATTATTTTCTACTCGTTCTTATCTAAAGTCCCCTGAAACTCGGAGATCGTGGGGAATGCGCGTTTTCCTGAGCTCCATTGAACTTGGTACACAGTTGTCAGTCAGGCTTACGCATGGGTCGGACTAATGGGGATTAACATCGGACAGCACAAACATGACGAAGTTGGCCGAATTCAGTCAGTCAGTCGGGTCAGTAGCTTCGGTTTCTCGATTCATCAACAATAGACTCTCAACGGGTCTCTTCGTATAAATTCAAGAGAGGACTTGTATACTGCTCCATTTAAAAAACAAAACATAGGTTAGTTTACTTCTGAATTCTGGTCAGTTAGTCTATAGCCATGAAGGATTACCGGATTACCTCCAGACGGGTTGTCGCTGGAGATTACGCAACACGCCTCAGGCTCTGATTGGAATGTTATTATTTCATCTGAGATAATGTGATTTCCCCATGTTTTATCAATTACGAGTCCCTTAAATGAATTTCTCTTTCTCTTTCTCTTTTATATTTCGTATCAGACAACTACCCCCAGGACAATTACCCCCTAAGGACAATTACCTCCGGACAATTACCCCGGACAATTACCCCGAGACAATTACCACCCGACAATTACCCCTGACAATTGCCCCCGAGGACATTTACCCCGGACAGTTACCCCCCCCCCCCCTTCCACCGGCAATTGATGTTGGAATCAAGCGGGCCCATGTGAGTCTCGGCCTGGTTCGCAAGTTTTCGAATTATTTCTACTTGATCTTATCTTAATGGCTTTCTTTTTCCCTTTCCTTTTATATTTTCTTCCTCCTTTTCTGTATCTTTGCCTCTCTCTCTCTCTTCACCAACACTTTCTTATTTTTCCTTTTTTTCCCCTTTTTTCTTCCTTTCCTTTAATAATAATTTTAATAATAATATCAATATTAACATTTATAATGCGCCGACATAATCTAGTAAACTATTCAGTGGCGCAGCTAATCATTATACCCGACTATAGCCATAGCTGCCCTTATAGAGGCGCTTTGCGCATTCGATGAATTTTCTTCCTACCGGTACCCATTTTCCTTACGTGGGTCATGTTCTGGCAAATTGCAGATTAATATCTTGCAAAGGTCATTAGTGGAATGGACGGGATTCGAACCGCGTACCTTGGATCGTCAGTCCGCCGACTTATCCATTCGACCACAACCACCTCCACCCCTCCATCCCCTTTTTTGTTTTTTTAGCGCGCCTTCTGCGCCATGAAAAAATGGGGAGGGGGGGGGGCTCGCACCCCAAGCCCCCTGTTTGGATACACATTATATGCACAGAAAATATGTAAACTGGCCCTCATATTCCCAACGGTAGATTCTGCAAAATACGTGGTCAAAAACATAAATTGACATTAAGCTTTAGTTTATATTTTCACTTAATTTTTAATTATGGAAGTTATTAATTATGACCTTTATTGCCGCCCTTAGAAACCATGGGTTCAGACCTAGGATTTATCAATTTTTCGTCAAATTAAAACAAAAATAACTAAAAAAACATATCAGTTGGAATCAGAGATGATTTAGAGATATTCAAACAGTGTGTGATTATTATGTGTATTTGTGTTCTTTCTGAATTTTCAAATTGTTGTTCTATGAAAATAAAAGTTAATATGAGGGCCCGTTTACATATTTTCTGATGCATATATGAGTATCCAAACGGGGGGTTGGGCTCACACCCCCCGCCCCCATTTTTTTTCATGGCGCAGAGTGAAAAGGGGGGAGAAAAAAGCAAGGAAAAAAGAAGAAAGTGAGAGAGAAGCAAAGGAGAAAGAGAAATATGAAAGAGAAAGAGAGATTCATTATGATAAAATCAGTAGAAAATAATTGAAAAACCTGCGACACCGGGCGAGACCCAAAATGGGCGCCGCTTAATTCCAATATCAATTGCCGGTGGAAGGGGGGGGGGTAACTGTCCGGGTAAATGTCCTCGGGGGCAATTGTCCAGGGGTATTGTCCGGGTGGTAATTGTCCTCGGGGGATAATGTCTGGGGGGTAATTGTCTGGGGGTAATTGTCCGGGGGTAATTGTCCGGGGGGTAATTGTCCTCGGGGGTAATTGTCCTCGGGGGTAATTGTCCGGGGGTAATTGTCGGGGGGGTAATTGTCCTCGGGGGTAATTGTCCGGGGGGTAAAATTGTCCGGGGGGTAATTGTCCAGGGGGTAATTGTCCTAGAACCAGTTCCCATTATTAAATGCAACCAATAAGCGTTTCACCATTAATAGGCCATACACCATTAAGTTTTTAAATAAATTAACCTGTTCGTAATATTGTCTGCGCAAGAGCATTAAAAATGTGGTGACTCTGATAGTTTTTACATTTGGGTGCAATTTATGACGTTGGCCTAAACCATGAAGTAAACTTTTAGACAAAAAGAGAAAATAATGTGTTCCTTACAAAAGATAAGTGAAGTTCAAATTTCAGCTATATCCTGAATATATGGTTTAATAATATACTAAGAACCTCATCAGCTTTAATTTGACATCCTGCTTGGGCTAACATTGTCACGGGCCACAGAGTTTGGGTCCTTAGAATGTAAAGGGTACAAAACCTATGAAGACCAAAACCTTTCCAAGTTATTGTTTGTAGGGTACAAAATCCAATGTTTGCTAGGTTTTTTTTTTTTTTTTTTTTTTTTTTTGGGGGGGGGTAATTTGCAGGCACAAAGCCTGTTGCTCCGCTTACTAGGGTCTGAAGATAAGAAACTAGATTCACTCGTGTACTGTAGCTTCTCTTATTTGGCACAGACAGTGAGTTTGGAGGCTAGTCTCCACTCTAGACTGAAGTCTGTTTAAGTGTCAAATTGAGTCTGTGCTTGCAGACTTCGGGGGGGGGGGTGGGTTTCACATCAAAATCGAATGTAATGCTATCTTTTCTGCAAAAGTGCCTTTATCTCACTAGTCATGTTGTGCAGTAGAGATTCACGATTTTGAGTTTCTGAAGTCGAAGAGACGTCGCCATGGTTATGTTAATTTGTGTCGAATTGTGTATTTTTAAGCATGGTATAGAGATGGAAGGGTTGAAGTTTCCCTTTGAATACGTAAAATTTATATTCATAATCTAATTTAATACGAGCTACAAATTGAGAGAGGATTGGAATGATTGCACAGCAATGATCAGAATTCCTAGTACATTAGAAGCCCTGTCGTTTAAAAGAATTTATTTATATCGTTTGTAAATATACATGAAATATTCATATTTACACCTTTTAGATAAGTACAATCAGCTAAAAAGAGGCGTCAAACGTGTCCTTCTACAGATCACTATAATGATAATTAGTTTGTGGTGATACTGACTATTTTCATGCAAAAAAAGTACAATAATAATTACCAAGGTTATCATGCCTATGGCCTTTGTGGAGGGCCAGATGTAAAATTGCACCTCCGTTTTTTTTTTCTTCAAATTAGCTTATCAATACTTGTATAGGCAAATAGTTTTTTTTTTCTCTAGGTAATGATATTTACGAGTACAGGCAATTTACTAAATTAGAATCAGATATGACATTTGAAGAAGTCGAAATATTACAGGAGACTTGTCCTTTTTCATGCCTGAGATCAGTAAGTACCTAGACATGGGCACTTTTTAAACAAAGGAGCAACAAATTAACAAAGGCCCCTAAAAACGAAATTTTCAGAAATGAAAAGGGACAAGTGTCCTCTTTCAGAATATACAAAAATATTCGACAAATCTCAGGCCATTAATGAAATATGACAACATATAAAAGACTTGTAAATATGAAAAAATACACGCATTTAGCTATGTTGCAACACCAGAGCTAAGGGAGTGTATTCATTGAGCAAGATGATGATGTCATTGATCCATTACTAGTATTCATTTTGTATTTTATTATATGAAATCCTATTTATTTCATTTTTCATCTAAACAATCTATCCCTGATTTAGACCTAAGTTACAGTAATAATGATCTCAAACACTCCATAAGGAGTTACCCCTTTAGTTTTAAATATAGTGAGGAGTTTTTCTTCTTCTTTGTTTTGTTTTGTTTGTTTTTTGGAGACTCACGGGTAGATGATTTTGCTTATTATACCACTGGAGGCTAACTTTGGTACGTTTTGAAATCGGTCTGTGTAAAAAATAGTTACCTGATTGAAAATATTTATACGAAGCAACTTATAACAAAGCATAAAAGGATAAATTTCAGATTTTATTAATCAAAAGCAGGGAAGATTTGATATGAACATTTAAAAAAATAGACTTTATATCTAAGATATGTGATCTAACCAATTAAAGTCTAAACCTTTGTGAATACTACGTCAACTTTTATTTATGATTGCAAGGAATGGAAGTAAATTCTTAATTGGACGAACAAATATTTTTCAATTTTTTGGATTTCAATTTTTTTTTTTTGATTTTTCAAATGAGGATGTTTGTTGGTTTTTAATGGCAACCAGTCATTTTTTTACTATTATCGCCATAGTACTTTTTTTTTCTTCTTCTTTTTAAAAATAGATTTTGTTTCTCTATTATTATTATTATTTATTTTTCTTTTTTTTGGGGGGGAAGATAAATTGTATCTTGCCAGAAACCCCTTTTAAATAAATTAACCTGATCGTAATATTGTCTGCGCAAGAGCATTAAAAATGTGGTGACTCTGATAGTTTTTACATTTGGGTGCAATTTATGACGTTGGCCTAAACCATGAAGTAAACTTTTAGACAAAAAGAGAAAATAATGTGTTCCTTACAAAAGATAAGTGAAGTTCAAATTTCTGCTATATCCTGAATATATGGTTTAATAATATACTAAGAACCTCATCAGCTTTAATTTGACATCCTGCTTGGGCCAACATTGTCACGGGCCACAGAGTTTGGGTTCCTGAATGTAAGGTACAAAACTATGAAGACGCCAATAACCTTTCATAGTTTAGTTGGTTTGTAAGGGTACAAATCCACTGTGGCATATGGTTGGGTTTTTGTTTCTGTTTTTGTTTTGTTTTGTTTTGTTTTGTTTTTTTTTTTTTTTTTGGGGGGGGGGGTAATTTGCGGCAACAGCCATGTTGTGCTCGCTTACTAGGGTCTGAAGATAAGAACTAGATTCACTTCGTGTACTGTAGCTTCTCTTATTTGGCACAGTCAGATATGTGATCTCACACTTGAAGTCTAAACCTTTGTAGTCTAGCGCCAACTCGATATACCTTGTTTTTGGCGTCTATAGTTTTTTTTGCTAACGGATTATTGATTGCCTAAACCTTCAATATAAAGAAACCGATGCTATGACAATCTGTCAGCATTGATGCATGTTTGAGATATTGTAATCGTCATACAAATGGCTGCCGAAAATACAGAATTTTCCTCTAAAATGTGTAAAACTACATCTTTTAGTGTCAGCTAATTAATGTCTGAATGTCTCTGGGAATTTACTAAATTATTGTTTTATATATCGCAGGACATAAATGTCAAGATATTTTGTATATTTGTTTATAGCGCCCTCCATTTTTAAATTAAAAAAAAAAAGTGTGGCTACTCAAGTGATAGGTCTCATTTTCTTCCAATTTAGGACAGATTGTGTTGCCTAAACCAGCCAAATTCAATCTCTCTGTAAGTTCTGCCTATAAAACCTCCCCACTCAGACTTTTTAGCCTCTCTCATAAAGTATCTGGAGAACACATCAATGTGCCTGACTTCAACAAGCCATCATGTTACATGGGAATATAGAGAAACATGGAGACGGCAAACTCGTCGAAAACTGGGCAGATGCAAGTCACATGGTACTCATTCATGATGCAAAGCTCTCCTCTTCCTTCCTCAGCGAACGATGGAGACGCGGATACGACCCTTACGGGTGTCAACATTGCCAACCAATGTGAGAAACAAGTTCGCGCACACCCAACATCAACCAATCGGGCCTATATTGAGTGAACGCTGCTATCACACCTCACACAGTTCCCTTCCGCTGCCGTTTCCCTTAAGAAGGCAGAGTGGGAACGGTTTGCATTAGATCTGGATGATGACATTTAAGACCTTCCGTCCATTCTATGTAACTATGACACCCTTGTAGCATCCCACGAAGCTACAGCAAAGCTATACACCAGGCTTGTCTGATGACTCCAAGGTGCTTTAACTATGAGTATGTCATGTATGTAAAAACGCTTGCAGAGTGACCCTTTAGTGTTGACGCAGTGGAATGTGGTGAGAACTTACTACATGCAGTCATTATGGAAAGTCGACAGAGAAAATGGCAAGAATTGATCTAGTCAACGGATATGACCCACAGCAGTAGGGAAAGCCTGGAAAACAACATTCTTGGAAATGACTACACAAAACCCAACCAAGACCACAAGTCACTGCTGACCAAGTTGCCACCAGCTCCTTGTGACCAGTCAGGGAAACACTGATCAATGTTCCAGGAGAGCGAAGCTTCCCAAGATGCTGAGGATATGCTTCCAAGAGCCCTCAGACCTGACAAGACCTTTCATTATGAAAAACATGTGTGATGGTATCAAGACCATGAAGAACAATGCTGCAGGCCTTGATGACATGCTCGGCGAACAGATCAATCACCTTGGACCTGTTGCGCTTCAGTGGCTGCTTGACATGCTGAATTGCATGAGTACCAATACATTCCGAGCTATGGAGGCAATCAAGAGTCGTTGTCCTGCTTAAACCGGGCAAAGATCCAGCCATACCTAAGAGCTATGCCCATCTCTCTACTATGTCATACATGTACATGCTAAAAGACAGGTTTCCGGCCAGGAAAATCCTGTACTAGCCAACTCCTGAACCTCACAGAGCACATCAAGGATGGGTTTGAGGAAGAGCTTATTACCGGAATAGCTTTTGTTGACCTCACAGTGGACCAACCATCGCTAGCAAATGCCACACAGACTTTTCATAAGTGCAAAGGAATCCCTTCGCCAGGTCATAATGGCAAACGTGATTTGCCTGAGCATCTCGGCACAGGTAACGGACGCTGTTAGGTCTTTTTGGAAAAAGTGGGTATAAACGAGGACGGACATACTGTGAGTGTGGGGGAAGAGCAGACCATGGAACACCTGCTGTTATGCCCCCACCTAATTTTACCATGTACCCTTGAAGACCTGGAAGGGTTTAACCCCAAAGCAAAGTCAAATGCCCGACACTGATCTGGTGATATATATATTTTAGTGACCCCAGAATCCAGAGGGTGCAGTGCATTATCAAAAGTTAAAGTTTTCTAAATAGAAAAAGTCATTTATAATAAGCTAAGTTTAAATTAGCTATATTTTTTTATGTTTATCAAAACCATAATTAATGTTCCCAACTGAGCTCTCCCCCTGAAAATGTAACCCCCCCCCCCCCAAAAAAAAAAAAATCATCTGAAAAGTCACTAAAATTCGATCTTTGTGTTGAGCCGATTAGATTATGCAAATTCTTTGTTGGTGAATATCAATGTCTCTGATATTAAAGGCTTCAGCGCATCCGAACCGTGCCGCCCTCATTATTACTTTAAAGCACAGAAATTTGATCATGCACACCTCTACTAAGAGATTTGCACTGGTTACCTGTAATTTGTTTAAAGTAGCATTGATTGTATTTAAGTCTATTCATAATATTTTGTTTCCTCGATACATTTCAAACATGTTTTCATTTCATCCAACAGTCAAATTCTTTACGATCTCGAACACACCCCCTTCTTTTGAAAATTCCAAAGATCAATTCCAAAAATGTGAACAAACTATTAGTTTTGCTGGTCCAAAATTTGGAATGGTCTTCCTCTTGAAATTCGTTCTTGTACAACAGTTCAAACATTTAAGAACAAATTGAAGACGTATTGTTCTCCCTCTGATCTGTTTATACTAACTTGGAGAGCAAGTCACCTTTCTTACTGTTTTGTTTTTGTTTTGTTTTTGTTTTTATGTGAAGCGAATTTATTTGGAAGGGCGCTATATAAGAATTTGTTATTATCATTATGATTATTATTATTATTAATTACCTTTAGAGGCTTGTTCTTTATTTCATTAAGAGGATAGTGTATTCTGATTCTCCAGAATTATCATCCCTTTCTTATGTCGAAAAGAACCAATTAATGTTTTAATTTGTTTCACATTGAATATTATTCATATAACACAATGTAAATAAAACCTATTATTGGAACAAAAATTTGAACCAGGCTTATCCCTTCTTGACTGGTATTTGTATTTTCAGAGAAAAAAATGGGGGGGGGGGTTGGAACCTATCATTTCGGGAGCACATATATTCCATGAAAACTAATACTTCAAAATTGAGGGCGCTATGGACAATATGCAAATTAGCATGTAATGTATGGCCATGTGACCTAACAAAACAATATTTAGAAATGGTCTAAAAGATATGCAGACATGTAACTCTCCAATGTTGTTAAAATTTCCGTATTAAACATCTATTTTCTCAAGTTTAGAGGGAAATTGAGTAATTTGGCGGCCATTTTGTATGACGTCACATATCTCAAAATGCTCAATGCTGACAAAGTGTCAGCAATCGGATTCTTGAAATAGAATGTTTAGGCAATCATAATCCGTTGAAAAAAAAACTATAGACGCCAAAACAAGGTTAGGCCCCAAAATTGCAATCTGCTGCTGGACTATTGTGAATACTACGTCAACTTTTATTTATGATTGCAAGGAATGGAAGTAAATTCTTAATTGGACAAACAAATATTTTTCAATTTTTTGGATTTCGATTTTTTTTTTTTTTTTTTTTTTTTTTTTTTTTTTTTTTTTTTTTTTTTTTTTTTTTTTTTTTTTTTTTTTTTTTTTTTTTTTCAAATGAGGATGTTTGTTGGTTTTTAATGGCGACCAGTCATTTTTTTACTATTATCGCCATAGTACTTTTTTTTTCTTCTTCTTTTTAAAAATAGATTTTGTTTCTCTATTATTATTATTTTTTATTTTTATTTTTTTTTGGGGGGAAAGATAAATTGTATCTTGCCAGAAACCCCTTCCTACTCTCTGAAACGTGCTATCCTGACAAACCTGCTCGAATTACTTTACGAAGGCTTCTCGGGAAAATTTTCCTTATGTACAGAGATGAACACTTCTCAAACCTCTCTTTCTGCTAGTTCTGCTTCTTTTTTAAGCATTTAGAATCATTTTATATGTATAACACTTTAAAGATATTATAGATTAATATTATTATTATTATTATCATTATTATCATTATCATTATTGTTTTAATGACTATTATCATTATCATCATCATTACCATTATGGTCAGTCTCATAAGAATCGTTTAGTGTGCCATAGGAATTTGTAAATTAATTAATTTTGAATTTAGAATTAATTGTATTCATTATAACAAAAATAATGATAATAATGAACGTTACTTATGATAGCGTATATCAAAAACGTCAGAAACTCACTATACACCTTAAAATAGGAAAAGATAGCAGTATAATAGAAATTATGAAATAAATTTTTTGACTGATACTCAAAATATTATGAGAAAATAATTATATGATACAAACAAAATGATACATAATTAAATCAAGTTACTCATTTACAAACAGGTAAGTTTTCAACAGAGTTCTAAAGGACTCAGTGGAAATGGGGCTCTTCAAAATATCGGGCAAACTATTCCACAATTCAGCAGAATTCCACTGAATTCTATGGAGCGGGCTCCATAAAACTTTAATATACATGTAACTTTTTAACAGATACAAATCATTTGATGAGGCAAATAATGTTTTAAAGTAAAACCTTTCTTTTGTACTAAAGTAATATTGACCTATTTTTGGATTTCAGATAACCCATTGCACATTAGCGAGTGTGAACATGTATAATTCAAAATCACATTTTCTTAGAGCCATTTTGTTTTCAATAATAAAATTATGAGCAATTCCACGATCAGTTGCATTATACTTTATGTTTAAAGTCAGAAACTTGGTTATATAAGTCTCACAAGAATGAGTCTTTCTTTCAAATTTATACTTTGATTTAAACCACAGCTATAGAATAACTCTAGGAAATGTTGCAGGCTGCCAAAACATGGTAAAAGTCGGTCAGTTGCATTACACATAAACGACAAGAAAACAAATCATATTAGTACATTTTTTATTCTCCTCAAACCTTAACAGTTTAACAGTTTTATTAGTTGCACCACATTACATTCATATAAAAGTCTCAAATAAGCTATTTAGATTTGATTTAAAAAATTAAAGTATCCTTAGCGGACAGAAAAAAAAACGACGTTGGCCAGTCACATTACACTTTGTCCGGTGTGCCTTTTTGGGTTATTTCACAGGGGCCGCGGAGGCCGGGGGGGGGGGGGGGCTTGGGGCTTCAGCCATCCACTTTTTTCAGCAAACGTGTGCAAAACGCAAAAATGACCATAGATTTGTGATTTTTAGCCTGTTCAGCCCCCCCCCCCCCCCACTTTCGGCTCAGCCCCTCCACTTTCAAAAACATTCCGCGGCCCTTGTTTCACCCCCTTGTAATGGTGGCTGCTAATACATGGAAAAATTTAAGGAAAATTTTTCAAAAGATTTTGGGGGGGGATATTAGACGGGGGGAGGGAATGTGATTTTGTGTAAATTATTCATGCAAATGGAGTTTTCTCAACTTATTCATTGTATGATTATTTTCACTTTCAATGTTTGAAATTAATCAGATACAGTATAATTATGGTTGAAAAAGTTTCTGCAATGAATCTTGCTTAAAAAAAAAACAACAACAAATAATAATTGCATTAGGAATTCATAAAACAATGAAATAAGAAATTGATTTTGATAACCGGATTTTTTTTTTCAAGTTTGGAATGCTACAACGAATATTTACACCCAGGAATGAACATCATTTAGTGATTTACAACAAAAAGTAGGATTTCATGCATAAATTGGCATAATTAATTAAAATTAAAGTAGACACCATTTCGGAAAAAATAAGTATACATTCCTGGAGACTGCATCGCACACGACTATCATGCAAAATTTCTCGGCGATCGGGAGATCGGGGGCCAAGATCTCAAATGTGACAAATAATCCCCTCCCCTTAATTACCCCAAACGGGGATTAACCATTGCTTGGTTTATCAGTTTCGTGGATAAGTCATAATAGATTTAGTTGTAAAACTGTGTCGTTTTATGCTATAATCATGCTGTTAAATTTTAGCAATTCAACCCATAGATTAATCATATCAAAAAGAAGAAAAGCAAACACATTTAAATGCACGTTATGAATACTCTTGTCTCACTTATTTTGTTAGTGCTTATTTACAAGCAAAGCAATGAACTTACATGTTCTGTTAGTTTTCTTAATTGCTGAAATTGGTCTCCGCTCGTTCCATACAATTTCGAATAATCTGATCACCAAAATAATTTATGTGGAAATAGAGTTGTCTTCTGCATGGCCTGCTCTGATCCCAAACATCGACACTCTGAGGTTGAATATGAACTCATTTCATCAAACAAGAGAACATCATGTTGAACCTGCTCTCTGTAGCAATCAACACATCTCATTTTGTGCATGAATACTCTCAGCCAATCACAATCAAATAAAACCTGCTCTCCATAGCAATCGATACATCTCATTTTGCGCATAAATTCCCTCAGCCAATCATAATCAAATAAATCCTGCTCTCCATATCAATCGACACATCTCATTTTGCGCATGAATTCCCTCAGCCAATCATAATCAAATAAAACCTGTTATCTATAGCCATCAACATAATATCAACAATATACTGTGTCATGGTATTTATTTATACTGTGTTTATGAAAGAGAGAGATAATTATTTTTAGATCACGTGGCAAAAGCGCGCTCATATCTATGGTGTGTGACGAGTGTGAAGTACATTGTACACCAATGAATGAGTGAATTCCTAATGTGTCAATATGGGAACATACTTTATGTTATGCTAAGTAAATTATTATTCATCAGGGGACACAAAGCGTTCTTGAAAGTGGAGGGGCTGAGCCGAAAGTGGATGGCTAAACAGGCTAAAAGTAGCAAACTTTTTGGGTTTTTCTTTTGTACACATTGGCTGAACAAAAAAAGGGGTGTATGTGGGAGAAGGGGCTGAAGCCCCCCCCCCCCCCCCCCCCCCCCCCCCCCCCACCTCATCCCTCAGTAACTGCAGCTCCCCGGCCCCAGCTCATAAGTTATAAATTATTACTCATACGGTCATATGCATACACATAGTATACCCCCAAATAGTAAATAAAGATTAAAAGAAATGTAAATACATTGTATTTGATTGGCTAATATCTCTTTACTCTCAGAAGGACGGGTTGCAATGAGCACCCTTATTATTGCCACAACAACAATACCCATTTGGGTACCCATTAGCACCTTTATTGCCTGAAAGGGGGCTTACGAGCACCCCAGAATCCTAATTGAGGTACTGATGAGCACCTATTCTACTACTGAAAGGTGCAATGGAAACCCAAAAGGGTGCAGCTACTGTGGCAAAATCGAGCACCCTTTAAAATGCTCAATGGAACTTTTTTTAAATTCCTTAGAGTTTTCCTTCTATGATGTTACTCTGAGTATTATATATACGATACACACACACACACACGCAAACTTTAAATAAGGAAATCCCTAACAAGGAGAAGAATTAAATTTTCGGTCATAGGCTTAACCCAACCAAAAAAGTAAGTCCCTTTAATCGGTGCCAGGTAAAAATGGCAGAGGCAAAATTGGCAGAGGTAAAAATGGCAGAGGTAAAAATGGCAGAGGCAAAAATGGCAGAGGTAAAAATGGCAGAGGTAAAAATGGCAGAGGCAAAAATGGCAGAGGTAAAAATGGCGGAGGTAAAAATGGCGGAGGTAAAAATGGCAGAGGTAAAAATGGCAGAGGTAAAAATGGCGGAGGTAAAAATGGCAGAGCTAAAAAATAATGGCAGAGCTAAATATTATGGCAGAGCTAAATATTATGGCAGAGGTAAAAATGGCGGCGGTAAAAATGACAGAAGTAAAATGGAATGTCTTACGTTATCCAATTGTCATAGCAAAGCAAATGCCTATAATTATGGCAAATTCCCTAAGGGAAGGGATAAAACATTAAAAAAGAAAACTAATGAGAAGGGATTTTCAAAAATCAATGCTGGACTGCCTGGAGGGGTCCTTATCTTTCAAATTGACTGACTTCCATTTGTACTATCCGCTATGAGATGTTGTTAATACCGAAGTGAATTATTGTTATATTAATTTTACATTATTGCCTTTTAACTGTGCATGTTATAACAAATTATATTTGGGGTAATTTCATCCTTTATAATAATTATGATGTAAAAGTAAAAAAGAATTACTTTCGTTTAAAAATGTTTTGTTGTTCATCTGCATTTATCAATGACCATGCACACCAAGTTAGAAATGAGTTTTCCAACATACACTGACACGTAACTTGATATATAGGTATAGGACTACTAGTGCAAGTGGAAATATATTGTTCCCAAAGTTGTCAATATTGATGGGTTGATGTGATTATGGCGCATATTAACGTTTGGGGTTTCAATTTCAATTTTATGCGTATAAACTCATTTCTAATCATGTCCATCAAGTAATGTGAAATCAAACCAATTTAAATTGATGTTTTGGAGGTCAGAATCCAAATAAAGTATCATGGTAACAAGAAAAAAAAAAGACGAGCGCGAAGCGCGAGCGAAAATTATATTCGAAGTATAAAGACAAGAAGGCGTAGACGTTTAAGATCAATTTTGCCCCTATTATTGAAAGACCATTTAGCGACCCCTTAGTTTCAGGTCCAACTGGCGCCCCTACCCCCCCTTTTTTTTTTACCTTGTTCTCCTCTTTTCGGCGCCCCCTGTGCACGTAACTGGGGGGGGGCGGCGGGTTGGCGCCATGCCCTCACAATCGTGACAATACGCATATGATTGACCAATATTAAAGGACTCCGAGAAAATTACCAGACTTTTAAAATTGTTGGATAAAAATGCATTCATCACTCATGAACTTCAATTGAAGTATTTTGTTTTTTTTACAAATTTTACCTCAATCAACTAATACAATATAGGCCTGTAATGAAAATGAAATAACACGAATTATATAGGCCTATAATCAGCTCATTTAAGTGTTTTACTAACAAGAGTCCTGACAAGATATAAAAGGTCAATATGACAAGTGTCATATTATTTTTATGCTGCTATCGACTAGAAAGGCGCAGTCTTTTTCGTTTGTCGTATCATGAAATGGATTTATATTCGTGAGATAAATATCGACTCCTAAAATTTAAATCGAAGTTTAAATTCATTTTGAGATTATACTCCGTTTCAATCCCGGAAACGGTTCTGAAAGTGGCGGGGCCGACATGCAATGAAAACACACAATTTAATGAGGTGGTAATTTTCACGTTTTTGTACGCCGCGGCCCCTGTCAGATCATAAAACTGCACATGCAACCTCTGCCATTTTTACTTCTGCCATTTTTACCTCTGCCATTTTTACCTCTGCCATTTTTACCTCCGCCATTTTAACCTCTGCCATTTTTACCTCTGCCATTTTTACCTCTGCCATTTTTACCTCTGCCATTTTTACCTCTGCCATTTTTACCTCTGCCATTTTTACCTCCGCCATTTTTACCTCCGCCATTTTTACCTCTGCCATTTTTACCTCTGCCATTTTTACCTCTGCCATTTTTACCTCCACCATTTTTACCTCCGCCATTTTTACACCGAACCCTTTAATCAACATGATGTAATTTTTGAACGGGATAATAATTTGGTAGGAGGTTTTTTTAAAATACTTTTTGAGTAATTTCTGTGAAAAAGAGAATAACGTGATCATAATAAATGATCAGAGTCATTCTGGGAGAGGCAAGGATAGACAAAACAAGTGCTGGTATAGGCCAGAAATAGCGCGGGTTAGCGATGCCCGTTTTGCCATTGAGCTATGAACAAAACAAATTTTACCACGCGCTCGCCAGGCAGTATCGAATCGCTATGTTCAGATCGATCACATAGTACCTATCTTGATAGTTATGACAATCATAATGATCGTAGTTGTAAGTTCTTGACCGTGATTTAGTATCGGAATGGACAATACTGGTGAATGCCGTACAATCTAGGTAGTACTCTTGGTAAAAGTTGGTTAAATGTCTCGCTAGGTGTTTTTGGAACCCGTATGGTACTCTCGCGTTTGTGTCGCAGACTTGCTAGAGTTAGGGCAAGTCGCACATGAAATTCCATGGAGAGTTTCCAGCGACGTTTGTAAGTGGCTCATCGAGTCAGATTGATGGCCCACAGCAGGCTTACTGATTCTTTCCGCACCAATCTTCTGTGGCCAGAACCTCTGTGTCTCCTCATTGTTGATCTCTTTCATGACTCTCAGGATGTGTCCGGGTATTACCTGGTTAGTGGTTCTCTTCAGATCTTATTAGCTTCCTTCGTTGTTCAAAGTCTTGAGGTGTTTAGGGACACATTCTCATTCTGTCGTACAGGTTTAGGCATTGTTTCCTGGTACTATTGTTGGGACAACGACTCTACATTCACGAGAAATGATCAAGTCTTCCTCTTTGAAGGATTGTGTAGACTCCTCTGAATGTTAGTACAAGCAGGCATTCCATTCATCGTTAGTTCATGATATTACTATCCGTCCTGCGAAGCGCCGTGTTCACTTCGGTGACGGCGACTTCAATATACCTATTGGTCCCGAGCTCAGCCCGTGCGCAACAACAAAATTAGTCTCCGCCGTCTCCGCTAAACAAAACGATGCACCTCTGGTGCCTCCGGCGGTCGTCGCACGTGTCCCGTCCTACTCGGTCAACATAGAGATTCACACGTCTTCAGTCTTCCTTTAGACATGACATTCCGAAACGAGGAAGAGAGCTTGTCCTTGAACAGAGCTACCCACATGAAAGACCCTTGATGCTGCCTGTTCCGCCAATGCAGCCTGGATTGGTCCTTATTTTCTAGGTCCAGTGGTATGCACATAACTCTCCCTTAAGTCGAGGTTGATTGCCTTTGATTGTCATCTTGTTTGGACACTTCTACTTTACCAGCTTCGTTGACAACTTACCTGGATCTACGACAGGTAGCAATTGCCTCTTCCCTCCGTGACATTGACCTTCCATCCATTCCTTCTACCAGGGTGGGAACCCCCCCTGGTCGCCCCCAGATGCTCTCCAATAGCACGCCGTCCATCCCTCTTCACCCCTCATCTGATCGTTAGTTGGTATCTTTGGACAAGAACTCTCCCACTACTCCAGTTTGACAGAGAAGTGAATAGCAGTGGACCTGTATGAGCCCACAAGTCATCGCTCTAACTCAGTGGCTCCCCTGATTTCCCTTGTTCTGCAGGAAGGTCAAAACGATTCTCCTGGCCCCCTTGCCAGGTGCACCCGATGCCAGTGGACTTGATGTCATGTGTGTATGGCTTCCCTCCAGCGATGCACCGCTGCCCCCTTCTAAGCGAGTCAGACGTTGTGTCCTGGGATCTTACGCGCCTTTGTGCCTCCATCTCTGGACAGAGGACCTATCGCGAAGCTTCGTCCAGACACTTCTCTACTTGCTCATGTAGGACTTCATCTTGGACGCCACCGGACATTAACTATTAGCCTGAGCATGTGTGTTCCTACCTTCAGCCTTGCCTTCACCGCTTTTTCGTTTACAACACAGATTTTGTGACTTCCTCAAAACTTAATTGCTGGCTTGACATTAATAAACAATCGACTCGATATATTCAGGGATTGGACTGTAAGATCTACAGGCAATCACTATTCAGTCATTGGGAATTTAGACTGCCGTTTGCCTTTTCTATTTTCAATGTTTTTTTTGTATTTCAACCCTTTTTCTATTTTTGTATCATAATTTTTGTATGCCTATGATGGACATAAACTCCATATTTTATTACTGCTTATTATTTGTATTATATTTAAGGTATGGATTTTTTTTATGTAGTTGGAAAAAAACGATGAGCGTTATATGTGGTGGATTTTTAAAAAGTATAACGTCATCCTGTTCTTTAAATATGTATTTTGCGTAAAAAAAAACTCAAGAAAGAGCGAGGGAAAGATATTTGCCTTAATTTTGTTGTTCATTATCTGCTTGTTGTGTTAGATGTAATTAAAGTTTTTGGAACTTGTAATTAAGGTCGTCCAAATTAAATGCATGCACAGTACTACATGTATAGGCCTGGTTCCATATTTTTATTATTTTTCATGTATTTTTAATTGATTGTGTTATATGTATCACTCTTTACAGGATGAGAGCGGTATCAATATACTGATATGTATGCATATTAATTTGTATGGGCACAGTTGAATCAAAATGTGGCTCCACAATTGTTTATATGATACAATCATATTCCTATCTTAATACTGATGTTGTTGTTTTGTTTTTATTCACACGCAATTATATGAAGTGATTTCTGCATATTGAGATTGTTTAATGTTGAATGTTCCTTAGATAGCTTGGTACAGGCTACGGCAGAATGGGGATAGGGATACATTAAAGTACTGCATTGAGTTTATATGGATCTTATGATTTTGTTATACAAACGACATGTGTAGGCCTAATCTATTCTATTTCACTCTGTGTATAATACGGATGTAGATTTGTCTAGGTCAAAATTTAATGAAACCAGTCATCTTATTATTTAATTGATGTGGTTCGTTCAGCATTTTTGTATTATAGTTTATTGATACTTGTATATTGACATGTTTGTTATATTCACTGATTATAGATGTCTTATTAGGTTTGCCTTGATGTTATTCAAATTATCCACTAATATGTTTTAAACTGCCTTAACAGTGATGTTTATCTAAACTAGGCTTGGCTCTTACCCCTTCTATATTGATATTGATGATTAGTTTTTTACTGTTTATACATTGGGTTTATGAATGTGTTCCCTGATTATCAGAAGATGTAATGTTCTATGACTGAAACTGGTAAACTGATCCATTGTTCTGTTATTTACAAAAACTGTACTTTGCTTGTATTCATGTGTTGATATATATATTGCATTCATATCCTTTTCACTACAGTGTTGTTTAAAAAGTTATTTTTAAGTTAATTCCATCAAAAAGAACAGGGAAATGCAGACTGTCAGTGTTGATATGGATGGCATGGGTGTTTATTTCAATGTTTGTGGAAGTTTTAGATTTATTTGCTATTCATTTTTTTTTAGTATTATGCTTATGAATATTGGTGTTCCCTAATAAGGGAAGGTTACAGTTACCGATAGGGAGCTCTGTGACGTCTTGGTCAGGGGTTCATATGTACGTGGTCTCCTCTATATTCAGGATTCTTTATGTGTTGAAGTCTATGACACCTTTTTGATTTACATATGGTTTCATTGCTTTTTCGCTAATTTGAAAATATGGAGAAGAATTCGCACTTGTCTAATGATGAGAATAGACAGTGTATCTTATTCTATCTTTATTTTGATACCATGATTTATTTGAGTCTCTTTTCCAACTGAAGCGAAATTTGTAAGTTACCAACTCGCGTACGGCAAAAGCGGCATTGAGTTCGCCGAAACTAACGGGGCTGAAATCTCGATATTCGGGACCGTGTGGCATAAGTACAGAGTCGGTGTTTTTGCAACTTTTGGCGAAGTGGGAAAACGTTAATTAAATCATGAAAATGTCTCATTCATATTAATTCAAACATGGCAAAACGAGAAGGAAAAAACCGACAAAAGAAATATACAGCTAGATTTTTGGTCTTTTGTTAAGAATTTGTTGGTTGGTTGTGACCCATGGGTTGACTGTACGGTCGCGCATTTTATGTACATATGGCCTGACCCGAAGTGGATTTTGGAGACTCGCGCCATGCGTAGATTGTATCTGTAAACTCCCTAATGTTAGATACATGTCAGGCTCATATACATTATCAGGGTTTGTAACAGTGTGTTGTTTTTATTTCCCCTTATTACCTTGGGAATGCTGTTTTAAATTATAGGAATAGTTGGTTGACTCTAGTTATGCACAACATTATTACCAATCCAAGAAGGTGTGTTACTTTGACTTAGGGTATTGAACTTGTTGGCTTGTTTGATTTTTGGAACACAAGTTGTTTTGATGTAGTTTGTTGCCAAAGCCAAGGCTTCAATTTGAACATAAAAGAGGAAAGAAGAAAAAGTGATTGTACGCATGGCGTTTATGTTTTATGCTGCCAGCTTGGGGCTATTGATATACAGGGCCTTAATTATAATCGGGTCGACTTGATTCGTCCCTCCGGCCGGCTGCTTGCGTTGCGGTGAGTATGTTGTGAATAAATGCTTAACCTTAAACCATTGTGTTCTGGTTGTCCATCTTTACTCTTTGTCTTAATAAGGCGCACGTTATTTGTTCCCAGATGCAAGATTACTAGCGCAGGATGCTCGTTGGTGTATCTCAACCTGTTTCTTCCACCAGGCGCGGTAAGGTCTTGTAACATCGCTCCCTCCCTGACCGTTGCCATTGGAACCCGTCTCCTCTTGCTCTCCTCAGGTCTTGGTGGTTGAGCCATGCTCGCCCTCTGCTTGGCACGTCTGACCAAGCTGTCGCCTACGATTCCAAATCATGTCGCTTGGTTTTCTTCAGAAATAGGATGGAAAAAGAATCCCCAAAAGTATATTGTTCTATATTCATATTCATATCATCAGGACAGGGGGATATCTTATCGTCCCACTTGTAATTTACTATGAAAGTATGTTTATAGTAAGTTTTCCATTAAAAATGAAAAAAATGAACTGCTCCCAAATTTTATTGTCCGGAAGGATATTTTATTTTGCCCTTTTCTCGTGGGCACCCGGCAGCGCTGAGCAGCGCCAGGAAGGACATTGCTCTATCCCCCTCTTGTTTGAACGCCGGGGCCGAACCATGACCTTCCCGATATTATGGGGTGGACCTCTATCCCTGAGCCCAACAACATTCGGTATAATCGTTCCTCTGTGTTAACATGTAAAAATCAGCAACGATGGGAGGTTACGACCAATATATAATTGGGGACTGATCAGGATAGTAACTCCTGGTTGATCCTCCAGTTCCCATTCTGGTGTATAACATGAATAAGCACTTCACATTAATTTGATCTGCACATTGTATTATTTGTATCATGTTCAACTTAATTGTATTAGAACAAATAAGGTTAAATAATTGTGTTGGAATTATTTACTGCCTTTCCCATTTGCTCTCATTAATAATGTTAATTCCACTTTGTCATATTTGATTCTATTAAAATAATGCTGGTGGCTTGTTGTGGTATTGCTAAAGCTGGCATGCCTGTCTAGAGCATGCCCCTGACCGGTATATTGAATTCATAGCATTCTCCGCCACGAAAGTTTATGCCCAAGATGGCGCCCTTCCCTTATTCATTCTTGAGTATAAACTTTATTTATGCTCGAACCCCCGGGATTGTGGCCCATTCCGCTTGGTTGCCCAATCCCTATTGGGTTTGGGGGCGGTCTTATATCCCGCATATTTCGCGGAGATTCCCCCTCTTATTATATAAAGGAGCCACAATTCCCTCTTATTTAATGACCACACCTGCCTTTTCTATGCATTGCGATATCGAAATCGATATCATAATCTTCATCCAACCATACCCATAATAAATTCAAGAGGGGCAGCAGATCGAATTAAATATGCACCATATTTCAGAGAGCTATATGAGCGAGTTTGGATTGGCTTCTAGATAAATACTGATATATACAAGAAATGCATCGGTCCACCATTCAAGGACACGATTTTATTTTTTATTAAGATAGCGGGTTTCAGCACTAACCATTCCCCCTTCATAAAATATTACTAAAGTATGGGGTTGTTTCGTCTACTGCCTCTGGCATTAATTATTTACTATTTATTATATTCTCAAGAATTATATTAAATTCTTACACATTACTCTCCATATTTTTTTTTTTTTTTCTCTCTATTATAATTTATTTTAGTCCCCAGTTCTATCCATGACCGGGAAACAAGGGCAACTGATCCTATTATATGTGTGTGCACCACTGTTGCTCCCCCCTTATATCCAGGCAATGATGCCTGACTTGAGTCGGTTGCCCGAACACTGCTTTGCCCTATTGAAAGAATGGGCTTCATTTATCCTCAAACTATAACTAGCAGTAGACTAGTGTCGCTCTCGTTGTGTGTGAAAGCCAGCATTTAGGCTACCTGTGTTTGATACAATCGATGGGGAAGGAACCACTAAATTGCTCTTTCCTCTCGCTTTCGAGGATTGTTAGATCTGTTGTCTTGTTTGTTTCACTAGATTGTGATATTTCTGGTAGATGTGATTGCATAGCTACCGTCTACCTCACCTTGCATGGCTGTGTTTGTTGAAGGCGGGCATGGCTTGATGACTGTGTTCGCCTCCAGTTGTCTCGTTTCCACGGTATTGTGGGTCCGTCAGTCCCGGAGCCGGGTTTATGCTGGTCGGTGGTAAGCGTCCACTGCTTTGGGGTTACGCTCGATCGAGTGCCTCGCCCGCTTTTGGCCGCCCCGCCCGCGGGGAGTTGGTGGTGTCGTTACTAGACTGCATTAATCTTGTTGACTGTCTAGACCTAGCATCTTTGGTTGGCGGGCCACCGGCCTGGCTTGATTTCCGCTTCCAATCTTTCGATATACTGGGGTTCCTCTTCGTTATTTAGACTTATATCTGTATACTCAATGTAGAGCCTTCTCAAAAAGGACTTCTCCGAGCGGAGATAAAGTCGAAAGTGAGAAAATCTTGCCACACGGCGTTCCCACGCTATGCGCGCATAACTCCACGGTTGTAGATTCACTAGCTGTGCGCATTTTCGTTTTCTTTACAAAAGTTAAAAAATTCAGATGTCGCTGTCTCACAAACGGCACCGGCTTAAACAGCTGTTAAAAGGCGTGCG
>CALNVZ010002000.1:62615-77480 GCA_940671915.1 Paracentrotus lividus | reverse complement strand
CTGTTCATAATTTGTTTTAGAATGCTCTTATTTCAAATTTCTCTTGACAAAATCTTTTGGTCCATGCTGTTCGCTCGCCGGATCGGATCGTATGTCTTTCTGTTTAACCTTTTTTCCTTCATAATGACAAGGGGTCCCTAATATATTGGTTGGGGCTCAAACAATAAGCCCCCCTCCCTCCCCGATTGGTTTTGGGTGATTCGGTATCATTGATCCCCCTCTCTGCTCCCAATTTGTTTTAAAACGCTCTTCCTTCAGTTCTCTTTTTACAACTCGGATGTCCTTTAGTTACTTTTAGCGCTTATATTGCACACTTTTCAGGTTGATATATCAGAAATTTTCAGCTCTTGCTTCGCGCTCGCATTGTTTAATGAGATAAATTTCTTCTTCATAAGCATAGCGAAAAAAAAAGCTTAAAATGCACACTTTTCAGGTTGCTATATCAAAAATCTTTTTAGAACGCGCTTCGCGCTCGCATTGTTTAAAGAGATAAATATCTTCTTTATAAGGAATAGAGATAAAAGCGCTCAAAGTGCACTGTTTTCAGGTTGCTATATCAAAAAATTGTCAGCTCGCGCTTCGCGCTCACATTGTTTAATGAGATTAATATTTTTTTTTTTATAAGCATAGCGAAAAAAAAAACGCTCAAAGTGCATTGTTTTCAGGTTGATATTTCAAAGAATTTCAGTTCGCGCTTCGCGCTCACATTGTTTAATGAGAAAAATATTTTCTTCATAACCATAGCACAAAATCGCTTAGAATGCACACTTTTCAGGTGTTATATCAAATTAATTTGTTGTAGAATGCTCTTATTTTAAATTTCTCTTGACAAAATCTTTTGGTTCATGCTGTTCGCTCGCCGGATCGGATCGCATGTCTTTCTGTTTAACCTTTTTTCTTGATAATGACAAGGGGTCCCTAATATATTGGTTGGGGCTCAAACAATAAGCCCCCCTCCCTCCCCGAGTGGTTTTGGGTGATTCGATATCATGACCTCCCCCTTCTCTCTGCTCCCAATTTGTTTTACAAAGACAGCCTTCGCTCTTGATTCAGTATCTTTTTACAACTCAGATGTCCTTAGTTACTTTTAGCGCTTATTTATTGCACAAATTTCAGGTTGATTAATCAGAAATTTTCAGCTCTCGCTTCTTTGTGATAAAGCAACCAGAAAAGAAGCATTCTTAGCCCTTTTTTTTTTTTTTGCTTTGGTCATAAAGGAGATATTTATATCTCATTAAACAACGCGACGCGAACGCCGAGCTGAAATTTCTTGATACATCATCTTGAAAACAGTTAAGCTTTGGATTGTTGTTCTATGATTACCAAAGATAATTTATCTCATTAAACAATGCGAGCGCGAAGCGCGAGCTGAAAATAATTTGATATAACACCTGAAAAAGTGTGCTTCTAAGCGATTTTGTGCTATTGGTAATAAGAAAATATTTCCCTTTTAAACGAATGTGAGCGCGAAGCGCGAATTGAAATTCTTTAAGAATTCAACTGAAAACAATGCACTTTGAGCGTTTTTTTTTTTTTTCGCTATGCTTATAAAAAAGATATAAATCTCATTAAACAATATAGGAGCCGAAGCGCGAGCTGAAAATTTGATATAGCAAACCTGAAAACAGATGCACTTTGAGCGCTTTATTCGCTATTGCTTATAAAGAAAGATATTTATGTCTTTAAACAATGCGAGCGCGAAGCGCCCATCTAAAAAGATTTCGATATAGTAACCTGAAAAGTGTGCATTCTTAGCGCTTTTTTTGCTATGGTTATAAAGGTGATATTTATCTCATTAAACAATGCGAGCGCGAAGAGCGGGCTCAAAATTTTTGATATAGCAACCTAAAAAGTGTGCATTCTAAGCGCTTTTTGTGCTATGGTTTTAAAGAAAATATTCCTCTCATTAAACAATGTGAGCGCGAAGCGCGAACTGAAATTCCTTGAAATATCAACCTGAAAACAATGCACTTTGAGCGTTTTTTTTCGCTATGCTTATAAAATCGATTTCAGCGAAAATATCGTTTTCAGCGATAAAAGCGCTCAAAGTGCACTGTTTTCAGGTTGCTATATCAAAATTTTTCAGCTCGCGCTTCGCGCTCGCATTTTTTAATGAGATTAATATCTTTTTGTATAAGCATAGCGAAAAAAACGCTCAAAGTGCATTGTTTTCAGGTTGATATTTCAAAGAATTTCAGCTCGCGCTTAACGCTCGCATTGTTTAATGAGAGGAATATTTCCTTTATAACCATAGCACAAAATCGCTTAGAATGTTTAATGAGATAAATATCTTCTTTGTGAACATAGCAAAAAAACGCTTAAAATATACTGTTTTCAGGTTGATGTATTAAAAAATTTTAGCTCGCGCTTCGCGCT
This sequence comes from Paracentrotus lividus, assembly GCA_940671915.1. Classification (NCBI taxonomy): domain Eukaryota; kingdom Metazoa; phylum Echinodermata; class Echinoidea; order Camarodonta; family Echinidae; genus Paracentrotus; species Paracentrotus lividus. The sequence goes on along the minus strand of CALNVZ010002000.1, from coordinate 75,104 downwards.
CGCGTTGTTTAATGAGATAGATATATCCTTTATGACCATAGCCAAAAAAGCGCTAAGAATGCACTCTTTTCAGGTTGCTATATCAAAAAAATATTTAGCTTGCGCTTCGCACTCGCATTGATTAATGAAATAAATATCTTCTTTGTGAACATAGCAAAAAAACGCTCAGAATGCACTGTTTTCAGGTTGATGTATTAAAAAATTTTAGCTCGCGCTTCGCGCTCGCGTTGTTTAATGAGATAGATATATCCTTTATGACCATAGCCAAAAAAGCGCTAAGAATGCACTCTTTTCAGGTTGCTATATCAAAAAAATATTTAGCTTGCGCTTAGCGCTCGCATTGTTTATTGAGAGGAATATTTCCTTTATAACCAGAGCACAAAAAGCGCTTAGAATGCACACTTTTCAGGGTGCTATATCAAAATATTTCAGCTCGCTCTTCGCGCTCGCATTGTTTAATGAGATAAATATCTGCTTTGTAAACATAGCAAAAAAAAAAGCTTAAAATAAACTGTTTTCAGGTTGATGTATTGAAAAATTTTAGCTAGCGCTTCGCGCTCCCGTTGTTTAATGAGATAGATATCTCCTTTATGACCATAGCCAAAAAGCGCTGAGAATGCAGTCTTTTCAGGTTGCTAAATCAAAAAAAATTTAGCTCACGCTTCGCCATCGCATTGTTTAATGACATAAATATCTTCTTTGTAAACATAGCAACAACAAACAAAAACGCTTAACTGTTTTCAGGTTGAGGTATTAAAAAAATTTCAGCTCGCGCTTCGCCATCGCATTGTTTAATGAGATAAATATCTTCTTTGTAAACATAGCAAAAAAACGCTTAAAATACACTGTTTTCATGTTAATATATTAAAAAACTTCAGCTCGCGCTTAGCGCTTGCATTGTTTAATGAGAGGAATATTTCCTTTATAACCAGAGCACAAAAAGCGCTTAGAATGCACACTTTTCAGGGTGCTATATCAAAATATTTCAGTTCGCGCTTCGCGCTCGCATTGTTTAATGAGATAAATATCTTCTTTGTGAACATAGCAAAAAACGCTTAAAATATACTGTTTTCAGGTTGATGTATTGAAAAATTTTAGCTCGCGCTTCGCGCTCGCGTTGTTTAATGAGATAGATATATCCTTTATGACCATAGCCAAAAAAGCGCTAAGAATGCACTCTTTTCAGGTTGCTATATCAAAAAAATATTTAGCTTGCGCTTCGCGCTCGCATTGATTAATGAAATAAATATCTTCTTTGTAATCATAGCGAAAAAAACGCTCAGAATGCACTGTTTTCAGATTGCTTTATCAAAAAATTTGAGCTCGCGCTTCGCCATCGCGTTGTTTAATGAGATAAATATCTTCTTTGTAAACATAGCAAAAAACGCTTAAAATACACTGTTTTCATGTTAATATATTAAAAAATTTCAGCTCGCGCTTAGCGCTCGCATTGTTTAATGAGAGGAATATTTCCTTTATAACCAGAGCACAAAAAGCGCTTAGAATGCACACTTTTCAGGGTGCTTTATCAAAATATTTCAGCTCGCGCTTCGCGCTCGCATTGTTTAATGAGATAAATATCTTCTTTGTGAACATAGCAAAACAACGCTTAAAATACACTTTTTTCAGGTTGATGTATTGAAAAATTTTAGCTCACGCTTCGCGCTCGCGTTGTTTAATGAGATAGATATCTCCTTTATGACCATAGCCAAAAAAGCGCTTAGAATGCACTCTTTTCAGGTTGCTAAATCAAAAAAATTTTAGCTCGCGCTTCGCCATCGCATTGTTTAATGACATAAATATCTTCTTTGTAAACATAGCAACAACAAACAAAAACGCTTAACTGTTTTCAGGTTGAGGTATTAAAAAAATTTCAGCTCGCGCTTCGCCATCGCATTGTTTAATGAGATAAATATCTTCTTTGTAAACACAGCAAAAAAACGCTTAAAATACACTGTTTTCATTTCATTTAGTTATTTGTCCACAAGTGTAATTACATCTGGATAATTAATTTGTTCACATTTTACTTTTGACTCATGATTTGAATACAAAGAAATACAAAGAATAGAATATAATAGATATAGTACAAACAAATCGAAATTCGTGCACTTATAGAATTACACATCTTCCACCTGAAGTACATCACAAATCTGTATTCTGTAGAAACTGACCACCACCCCTCATCCCTTTCACTTCTATTTGTCTGTGCCCCCTAAACCGCACATTCCGACACAATCTTCGTCTAACAGACTAATATCAGTGACTGTTCTTCGTATTATGCTTTCAAGTTATTTGATATTACCGTTAATCATTTAGTCATTTAAGTTTCGGGTAAATACACTTCCTTACATGAAATTATAATCAAGAAAATATGAGGCGAAGAGATAATTACAATTATTTACCAATCAATATAAAAATTATTTTGGGTGCTCATCTTACTTTCTAACATCAGCCTATGTTATATCGATGAACGTTTATGTAATAATAGATTAATATAATAATAATATTGTTGCATGGGTATTCATCTTATTATATCTCATTTCAGCAAAACAACTGCAGAGCACAAAGATATAATGATGATGTTAAATTAAGTATTTATATTCTCTGTCAATACTAGTATTATTATTTTATTTATTTATTTATGTTTAATAACAACAAAAATATATGGGTAGTAATTCTTCTAAAGTAATTTTGGTATCATCTTAAGAATGTTAAATACCGTGCATTAATATTTATTACCTTAGCATACCAAATAGGATATGAATAACCATAATGTACCCTGGAATATAAAGTTTATGATACATAGCCTACTTACGATCATCAACATGATTAAAGGGATAAGGGTATCTCTGACAAATATGGTTACAAATCGTTATATGCCCGAATTGAGTATGGGAGAAATGTGTTTTTGAAACGATCAGTCGTACACTTAAGAGAACGTAATCTCCTCCCTGACCTGAGAAACTCATAGAAAATAAATAAAGGATGATTACCCATTGTCATGATATCCTTTGCTTTTTGCGTAATTTTGGAGATGCACTCTTTGCTCAAGTCTCTTTCTTTTCCAGTTATTTTTGCTGCCTGTTTAACAATTTTTTTTCCAGTTTTGTAAGATCTCCTTTTCTGCATCCTGCAAACCATACAATAGAGTTGAATAAAATTACACTTTCTACGACCGAAACATATAACAAACTGAGAATGGTCTTGTTTACGTGAAAAAAATTCATCTTCCTTAACAAATACATTCTCTGTTGTACTTTACCCGTTGTTGTTTTACATTGATCTATCCATTTCAGTTTATTATCAATCACAGTTCCTAGATATGTGTATTTTTGTACGATTTCGATATCGGCACCATCGAGTTGAATTGGATTAATTGCTGCATTTGACTTTCGGAAATCAAATATGATCTCTTTTGTCTTTTTAGAGTTCAGTTGTAGGAAGTTAGTAGCACACGGACACCAAGTAGCAAAATGTTGCAGCTCATTTCTATAATTTTCTTCGTTTCCTTTGTTTATAAGACCTATTACTACCGTGTCGTCTGCATATTTTAAGATTGTAACATCATCATTTACTGATCGACAATCGTTAGTATATAATATGAATAGGAGGGCTGACAGGACACAACCTTGAGGTGAACCTGTGTTCATCGTAATTTCTTCCGAAAATTCATTTTGTACCTTTACTTTTTTGGTTCGATTCGACAAAAAGTCTTTTATCCATAAGATCAATGACGGTTTTACTAACAAATCTTTCAGTTTATCGATCATAACATGTATCTGTATCGTATTAAAAGCTGACGAAAAATCGATAAAGGAAACTCGTGCATATTGACCTAACTTATCTGTATGTTGTGCAATCATATGTAGAGCCTGGTCAGTTTGTCACGGACGGACATTTTGCAAATTTTCAAATTTTGACAGCCCGTGAAAAGTAAATCATGAGAAATATTGACATTATTTTCTGGTGTTTGATAGTGACAGGGTCACTGATTCGTACCAATGATGGACAAAAATTTTTGTTTGCATGGATACTATGCTAAGAATAGAATCCTTTATATTCATGTCCGGCGGCGAGATAGAAATGGGTTCAGACTTCTATGACTGCTTTTTGGCTTTCTTTTTAATTAATTGCCAACCGTTAAAAATAAACATATAATAAATAGCAGTTATTTTTTTTCAACCTTCCGGGTGCCTTGGGTAAAAAAAATAAATTTTTGAAAACAGCTCCAAGTTTTTTTGATGTGATAGTAAACTAATTTTGTCAAGGAAGGACATTTTGCAGTGTTCACGAAGGACTTTGGTTGTCCGGAGGATCATAGGGACCTGTTGCGAATCAACTTTTCCGTTTAAAGAATATTAAATTCCACGGTAATGCAATCAACAACAATCAGATTAAGATTTTAAAGTAACGGTCAGGGGTCTTTCCCTTGTCCCTGATCGCCCACCCGAAAAAAAAAACAACATGAAATGAATGAAACTCGCTAACTAATGAGTGTTGGCTGTTGCAAGTCAAATTGAGTGATAAGGGTGTCTTGGTGGGCGCCCTCACCCACCCAAAAATAAATAAATATAAATACACATTAATATGGATAGCCTATCCCATATTTTTTTTTGTTTTTTTTGCTGGTTTTTTATAAGGATGAATTTGGATGGGTGAGGGTATCTGATACCACCCTCCCAAGAGGTGATGTGAAATTTTTAGTGTCATTTTTGCTTATGGGTGTATCTGCAAAACTTTGGAGTGTAAAATCTAAATATTTTTAAAACATCGGGAATCTGATTTGGCTGATATGTACATATGTTTTGTGTGCTATTATAAAATTTTGGTGTGCTGGGGGGGGGGGGGGTAATGTACATAATTGTGATTCATGATATCTAATTTGAATGAATTAAGGTTTTTAATTTCAGATACTATGGGTAATTGGAAATAATTAATTTTACGAAAAGTGCGCATTTGATATAAGTTACTTGTTTGTCGTCAGTGAAAAATGGTCACGGAACTGGACATTTCAAATTCATATAATATAAATGCTCACAGTTGATAAAAGTATAATTCATCATAGAAAAGGTTTATATGGGAGATAGTTTTGTATGATTTTAATTTCAACAGCTACAAAGGGAAAAATATTTTGTTCTTGTTATTTTGTATCGGACGGACATTTTTTGGGTAAAAAGTTTTAAATTCATGCACAGAATTATTTCCCAGTCTTTATAATTTCTATTGTTTCTCTTGTTTTGTTTTAGAATCTTTCACTCTTGTATCAGTAATAACAATTAAAAGTTGTGCAGATATTGAACTGGCTATTTTTAAACTTTTTATGAAAAATGTCGTCGTGACATTATTTTTAGGCACACTTAGTAAATAATAGATTTCAAGGGCTTCTGATATTGCATGCTTGAATCATATATTAAACAACTTGAGATGTTAGTCTAATCCTTAAATATGATTATCCCTAAATATTAATACTGATTTTCACCAATGCTCTAATTATGACAGGATCTGTCCAATGTAATAAACCATACATTCACAGATTCTTTGGTTGGTAGGAAACTGTACTTGTATTAGACTGTAACAGAGGGAGAAGATGTTGATAAAAGTCTTTCGCAGATTTTATGAAATGCGTAGAGGCACGGGTCTATATTTTATTGAGAGCTGTTGTGTTTTGGTCTCGGAATATATGTGATTTCAGCATTTGGAATACTTCTCATCTATGGACTGTTGAAGAAACAAATGATGGCACCGCTACGTGCCAAGCACATGTTTTAGTATTACCGCATATCATATCGGGGCCCGGAGCTTTCTTGGATTGATACGCTTGAAATATTTCGCAAGTCGGTAGGGTTGCTGTGATTGGTTGATCATCTATAGAGCTCAATTTCTGCGCAAAGTTCGGCGATCGTCACTATGGTGCATGCATCAAATGAAGGAGAGTAAACATTGTTTATCGCGAGCTGTAGCGATCGAGTGCTCATAAATGACGGGGTTTGTTTACGTTTCTCCGTTGCCTGTTAGCGTTTGCATATATCTCACGCATCTTATTATTGTGTGATCGAACTTTTTTCAAGTTTCTCTTATATTTTTCGCTTTTGCTTGAATGATTTATTTTTTATGTTTTTATTATCCATCGAGCTTTCTCTCAGTCCTTTTTCTAACGATCTTTTTTTTCTTGCAATAATAATTTTTAGTTCTTTCTCCCGATGTTTCGAATTAGGTGATCAATTTGATATTTTGGCTGGATACATGATATTTGACAGAATAGAATAAGCTTGTAACAATATCAAGGCGTTCTTTGTGGCTTCCTGGCTTAGTGATCACAAATCCAGATTGTGTGTCAGTTAAACATGCTTGGAGATTATCATGCCTTTGATCCTGTTTTGATCTTCTTTTTCTATCATTTGCTCTTGTGTTTTTAATTTTTGCATATAGGCAGGGAGGAAGTGAGGTCTGGTAGTACCGATTTACCACAATTATGGAGAATGACTGATTTGTAGGAGTTTCGGAATTTGAAACATAGCAGCGATCCATGTATTATCGCGAGTGGCGGAATTTACAAACTCGTGGGGTCGGATAGAGCATTTTCTAAGCGACAATGATAAAATCACAAAGGATGATCTTTAGGTGAATTCGGAGCTGTTCATGGTTTGATCCACAATAGCGCTGACGCTCTTTTTTATTTACAATGCGTGAATGTAACTAGGAAAATGTGAACCTTGGACCAATATATCGCGGGGTAGGTAATATGGCGAAAAGAAACAAATAGTTCAATAAGGGGTATCATATCGTAGATTTACTGTGGAATTTTTGGCACATTTTTCGTTACATAGAGCATAACCCCTCTATTTGAATTGTTTCGTGTCGACGAAGACCGGTCTGTCTGATTAGATGAAACGGATTCTATAGTCGCTGGGAGTAGAGGCTTAGGCCAGTCTCGAAGCAAACACTAGAAAACGAAAGATCACTGTTATATGGAAGTGTCGAATTTATCATTTTTTTGATCGATCGTTCATTAACAGAGTTATACGAAGCGGCTGGACGATGATTAGCGAGCGGCGGACCCATGGCCGTATTGCTGTTTACGTGGTTTTAGAGTTGTAGCGGCAATGAATAGAATAGAAATAGCAAGCAGATGAGATCCAGCACGAAAAAACGTCCAAAGTGTACTTTGTAAGCTGGAATTTTTCGGTAGCACGTGAAATGCACAAGATAAAACGGAAAGTCTTGAAATAATGAACGCAAAATGAATGTGTTTGTAGGCCGCTTTATTCTTTGAGCCGAGTGTTGTGCATTGTGTTTGTCATGCATTTTTAAATTCTCAGTCTATTCTTACATTCGAGTGGCTGGGATGGAAAATTAACAGGGAGGTGGAAAGGGAGTTTTAATTCTTTTGCTTAATCTCCTAAATGCGAAGAATTTTTTCTTTCACAAATTTTGAAGTGATATTTGGCAAAGATGAAACGTTATTTGATTACGAATCAGCTACAATGCTGGTAGTCTACGTTATGGTGCATTGCGCATCAATTTTTCCTATTACTATTTTGTAATGTTTGTTTTTCCCCTTTTTTTTTCTATTGGGGAGGAGAATTGTAATAATGGGGAGGGGTCAAATGTAAATTTCCTATTTAAATATTACTTTTACAGAGTATTAACATAAAAATAAAGTCTGTTCATTAAACATATCACTCCGGCTCGTATCCCTACATCTTTCAATAATTATAATATATAGGTACTTTGAGATGGTAGATTGTTTCCATCTTTTTTGTGTGTATTTTTTTTTGGTAACATGTTGTTATGTATGTATGCTCTGCTATATTTGAAATGGAAGCGGAGGAAATTTCTTTTTTGTGTGAACAAATGTAATCTGTTACAAGGTTATTTATCAAGCGGAATTATCTTTTTTCTTTGAGAAGCTTAGCGGTTAAGGTTTGGCTGATAGCAATGAATGAACAAAGTTAGATTAGGCGGAACAATTGCCTGATGAACTACTGTTTAGTATTTGAATCAATTTGGCATAACTAGTTGTTGCTATCACTAGACAACACGTTTCTTGTCTCACAATGGACAACACTATATATGCAAAAAGGAATGAGTGGGCTATTTTATCGTCAGGTGCCATTTAATAAATTCGTAGTTGAAGAAAATGTTACATTTCGTTGAAATGATAATGGTGTTTTTCTTCCTCTGTAAAATTATGGGATTAGGTTGGTATTGACGTCGGGAGATGTTTGGACTTGAACTCGAGACGTTTCCGATATTGTTCTTATTGTATATCAGAGACGTTTAGAAGAAACACCCACAATATTCGTAGATGTTCTTTTTCCCTGATACATGAGATGATGCGGAGGATTGCATGAGACGCTTGTGCGACCACTTTTTTAGATCTTTCCGACAAAATAAACCGTATCAAAACCTGTCAAAATAAGTCTCAATTCAGTCTCATGGCAAATACACTTGAGATACACATAAAAGGTGGTATCTCACTTTTGTCCCGCGATCGGAATACATCCAGTGAGTCTCGATATAAATATATTTTTTTCTGTCGCGAGCTATTCGCGCGATCCCCGGGGAACGGGGGTGGATGTGAACGATGTCCCCCTCCTCGATTTTTTAAGGGGGATGTGCGCCCTTCGTTTTAAATGAACATTTTTTGTAAGTGATTGCTTGTGGACAGGCTATAAAGAGGTAAAGTATGTCAAATGATGCTATGATTATTATAAGGCCAATTTCGGTCGCGCTTTCGCGCTCGGCAATCATTTTCATTTAGTTTCTGCTAATGTGCGAGTAATGCGCAAATTTTGAGGTGTATTATGTTTTCAACTTTCGGGTGTTTCTGGTCCCCCCCCCCGCTCCCCGTCGTTACGTGAAATCGAGCGCGCTTGGTCGTGGAATTTCGGAGACGTTTGGACGTTGCGCGCAAAAAAAAACATCAAAACAATTCAACATTCTCGAATTAGTATCACATAGTCCAATTCGTTTATTCCGGTGTGATGCAGTGACTTGCATGACGCATTGTTTATTGTTGGTTTTTGGCGTCAGTTGTCCTTTCTCAAAATGTCAGGTCAAACTACCATTCATATTTGTGTTGGAAAATATGTCATATTTTTGATGATTAACGTGCAATTACATCTAATCGTTGTAAGAAGATTCTATAATGCACACTATTATTAAAGCAAAGTTTTAACACCTTCAACTTAAGTTAACGAGAAAATGATAAATTAGCCTTCCTCCGCATTAAAATTCAAGCGATATCAACTTCTAAACCATATACCCTAGTTTTAGATTTCTTTAGAAATGTGTGTACAGTAAATGATCCCGAAGTGAGTCATCTAATCTTAACTTTCGTACGATAGACGCAGATGTAGCTTCTCAATTCACTGAGCTTCATAAGAGCGTGCAATCAGCGTTGCAATTCTCGTCTCATTACACTTACTTTATCGTGCGCAGACAATCTAAACGGTACAGAATACGGGCCTTTGTCTACCGCCCTTTTTCCGCGTCGCCGTAGACTTTCCATTGGAGTTTTGTTGCCCGGATCTTTATCCCCGGCTCTTGAGGGCACCACACTCTGGGAGATCTCTGGCTGTAGATTTTGAGGTGTTGTTTATTCTGTTCTTAGAAAGTCCATTCCGTAATGTAACTGGTTGGGCGTGGTTTAATAGCATTTGATATCTGGTATTAGGAGCAATCTGTTTTCAGGTTGGATGTATTAAAAAAATTCAGCTTCCGCTTTGTTTGAGATAATATCTCCTGTATGAGCATAGCAAAAAAAAAAACGCTAAGAAATGCATTCTTTTCAGGTGGATATATTCAAAAAAAAAAAATTAGCTTGCGCTTCGCGCTCGATTGTTTAATGAAAAAAATCTCTTTACAAATATAAGCATAGCGAAAAAAACGCTCAAATGACTGTTTTCAGGTTGATATGTAAAAGAAAATAGGCTCTGGCTTCGCGCTGGCATCGTTTGATGTGATTAGTATTTCTCTTCATGTTTTAGCACAAATAATGCACTGTTTTAGTATTATAAAAGTTTTCAATCTTTTATAAAAAAAAATAAAAAAAAAGAAAGAAGAAAAGAAAAAGAAGTAAACAGAGACATTGGCTTTTTCAAAAGCTCTGTCACATTGTTGGGGTGGGGGGGGGAAATTAAAAAATTTCCCCCCCTCCCATCATAAAAAAACTTTCTAAAGGCTATGAACAAATAACTGGTGATTCTATACATTCGCCCAAATCCGTTGGTACGATACAGGGGTGGTTATTGGTCAATGTCATTTTCATCGAATTATTTTTAAAATGTATAGCAAGCAATTTTACACAACACACTGGTGGCATACATAAGCAGTGCAGTTTTCAATTCAATGTTATTGTCCCTGGGCAATATTATATGATGATTTCATGTCTTTATTTTGAAAGATCATGTACATAACACAGAAAAACAGGCCGTCAACCACCTGGTTAGGCGGGCGTATAACAAAATTCAAATACAATACGGATAGCAGTTCGATAACTTTCAATGATACATAGTATTGTCAAAAAGAGTACAGTATGACAAGGTATCGTGAAAATCGTGAAAAGTTTAAATGCATTATGTACATATATTATAACTATATAAGTCTGTCTCGCGAGAAAGGAGGGATACAATAGAAAGGGAGGAGTAGAAGACTTGGTTAAGTAAAGAGAGAGAGAGGGAGAAAGAGGAAAGAGATGGGAGAGCGTACTATAAAAACGATAGAGAGAGAGAGAGGAAGAGAAAGGGAGAGCAGAAAGTAGAGGGTGCGTATAATGAGACATATTTAACTTGAGAATGATATATTAGTATCGATTGGGATATATTGAAAAAATTTCGTGCGCTTCACGCCGATTGTTTATGAGATAAAATATCTCCTTATAAGCTAGCACAAAAGCACTTAGAATGCACCTTATTCAGGTTGTCATATTAAAATATTTTCACCTCGCGCTTCAACGCTCGCATTGTTTGATGAGATAATATTTCTTGCAAAATAGCAAAAAAAAACGCTTAAAATACACCTGGGTTTTCAGGTTGATGTATTAAAAAAAATTAGCTTGCGCGCTTAGCCTCGCGTTTGTTTAATGAGTAGATACTCTCTTTATGACATAAGCAAAGGCTATCGAATGCCTCCTTTCCGGTTGCTAAAAAAAATTTAGCTTGCGCTTCGCGTCGATTGATTAATGAAATAAAATAATCTTCTTAATAATTCATAGCGAAAAACGCTCAAAATGAACTGTTTTTCAGATTGCTATATCAATAAATGTTTCAGCTCGCGCTTACTCGCAATTGTTTAATAGATAAATATCTTCCTTTGTAACATAGAACAAGAAACAAAACACTTGAACAGTTTCTTCAAGGTTGATGTATTAAAAACATTTCAGCTCGCGCTTTTGTTTTGAGATAAATATCTCCAGTATGACATAGCAAAGATAGAATGCATTCTTTTCAGGTTGCTATATCAAAAAAAAATTTAGCTTGCGCTTCGCGCGTCGCATTGTTTAATGAAATAAATCTTTTATAAGATATTAAGCATAAGGAAAAAAAAACGCTTAAAATCGCACTGTTTTCACGGTTGATATGTAAATAGAAAAATAGGCTCGCTGTTTGCGTCGCATCGTTTATGTGATTAGTAACTTCTTCATGTTTTTAGACAAAATATGGCACTTGTTTTTATAGTATTATAAAAGTTTTCATGGTGATTAGTAACTTGCTTCATGTTTTGCACCAAAATATGGCACTGTTTTTAGTATTATCAAAAGTTTTTTCATGTTTTAATTTAAAAAAAAGAAGAAAAAAAAAAGAAGAAATACAAAAAAAGTAAAAGGAAGACTTAGTTCTTTTTCAAAAGCTCTGTTCAACATTATGTTGGGGGGGGGGGATAAAAAAAATCAAAAATGTGTGTGAAAATTTGGAGCCCCCCCCTTCAATCCTGAAAAGTCTTCTGAGCCTAATGACAATTGGTGAATTCTATAATTGCCACCAATCCGTTGGTACGATACAGGGGTGTTTAAGGTCAATGTATTTTCATCGAATTATTTTAAAATGTTAAGCAAGCCAATTTTACACAACAAGCCAATGGTGCATACATAATCAGTGCAGTTCAATTCAATGTTATTGGCCGTGGGAATATAACAAACAAAAAGAAGTTCCCCTAATTTCAGATGTCAATAATTTTTTAACGCAGCGAGGAATTTTTAAAAAAATGATACTTGTCCTGTAGGGAATTTAATTACTACATTCATGACGTGTAAAATGTTTAAAATCTGAAAAGGGTCGTTATTGTTTGCAATCAGAAGTGGCCATTTTTGGCTTGCGAACTTTAAAAAAGCATTTTTTTGGCATGTCAACCATTTCATGAAGCATGACTTATGATTTTTCCTAAATTCGCTCCCTTGTGCTAATTAAATCTAATGGAATATTTATTAGATTTTTTAATATCTCCTGATTCAAAATTATTGATATATGAATAGGGGGAATTTCCTTT
>CALNVZ010002000.1:0-59110 GCA_940671915.1 Paracentrotus lividus | reverse complement strand
GAGACGTCTCTGAGACGTCTGCGCGACAAAAAAAAACATCCAAAACAATTTCAAACCATTCTCAAATTAGTATCAAACTAGTTCCAAATTCGTTTTCCAGTGTAATGACAAGTGACTTGCCATGCGCTATTAGTTTATTGTTGGTTTTTGCGTCAGTTGTCCTTTCTACAAAATGTCAGGTCAAACTAACATTTCAATTGTGTTGGAAAATGTCATTTTTGATGATTAACATGCAATTAATCTAATCGTTGTAGACAGTTCTATAATGCACCTCATTATTAAACAAAGTTTTAACAACCTTCAACTTCAAGTTAACGAGAAAATAGATAAATTAGCTTCCTCCGACATAAAACTCGCAAAGCCATATCAAATTCTAAACCACCTATACCCCTAGTTTAGAATTCTTTAGAAATGTGTGTACATAAATGATCCCGAATGACGTCATCTGAATCTACTTTCGTACGATAGGACGCACGCTTCATAATTCACTGACGCTTCATAGAGAAGCGTGCAAATCAGCGTTGCATTCTCGTCTCATTACCCTTACTATTTACGTGCGACAGCACAACTCTAAACCAGGTAACAGAATACGGGCCTTTGTCTCACCCCGCCCCTTTTTCCGCGTCGCCGTAGACTTTCCATTGAGTTGTTGCACCCGCGATCTTCATCACCGGTCCTTGAGGGCACCCACTCTGGGAGATCTCTGGCCTGTAGATTTGAGGGTGTGTTTATTCCTAGTTCATATAGAAAGTCCCATTCGTATGTAATGGGTTGGGCGTGGTTTCCATAGCATTTGATTCCTGGTATTAGGAAGACCAACTGTTTTCAGGTTGATGTATTAAAAAAATTCAGCTCGCGCTTTTGTTTAATGAGATAAATATCTCCTGTATGAGCATAGCAAAAAAAAAAAAGCGCTAAGAATGCATTCTTTTCAGGTTGCTATATCAAAAAAAAAAAATTAGCTTGCGCTTCGCGCTCGCATTGTTTAATGAAAAAAAAAATCTTCTTTACAAATATAAGCATAGCGAAAAAAAAAACGCTCAAAATGCACTGTTTTCAGGTTGATATGTAAAAGAAAAATAGGCTCGCGCTTCGCGCTGGCATCGTTTGATGTGATTAGTAATTTCTTCATGTTTTAGCACCAAAATAATGCACTGTTTTTAGTATTATCAAAAGTTTTCATCTTTTAATAAAAAAAAAATAAAAAAAAAGAAGAAGAAAAAGAAAAAGAAGTAAAAGAAGACATTCGGCTTTTTCAAAAGCTCTGTCAACATTATGTTTGGGGGTGGGGGGGGGGGAATTAAAAAAAATTTCCCCCCCCCCCTCCCCCAATCCTAAAAAACTTTCTAAGCCTATGAACAATACTGGTGAATTCTATCAAATTCGCCCCAAATCCGTTGGTACGATACAAGGGGTGGTTATGGTCAATGTCATTTTCATCGAATTATTTTAAAATGTATAAGCAAGCCAATTTTACAACAACCACACTGGTGGCATACATAAGCAGTGCAGTTCAATTCAATGTTATTGGCCCTGGGCAATATATATATGATGATTAATCATGTCTTTATTATTGAAAAGATCATGTACATAACAACAGAAAAACCAGGCCCGTCAACCCACTGGGTTAGGCGGCAGGTTATACAACATTACAAAATACAATACGGTAGCAGTTCGAATAACATTTCAATGATACATAGTATATGTCAAAAAGAAAGTACAGTATAAACAAGGTAATCGTGAAAATCGTGAAAAGTTAATAGCATTATGTACAATTAAATAAACTATATAAGTCATGTCTCGCGAGAAAGGAGGAATACAATAGAAAGGAGGTAGTAGAAGACATTGGTAAGTAAAGAAGAGAGAGAGGGAGAAAGAGAGAAAGAAGGAATGGGAGAGCAGTACTATAAAAATGATAGAGAGAGAGAGAGAGAGAGAAAGGGAGAGCAGAAAGCTAGAGGGTCGCGTATAATGAGACAATATATTATACATTGAGAATCGATATATTAGTATACGATTGCCGGATATATTGAAAAATTTCAGCTCGCGCTTCACGCTCGCATTGTTTAATGAGATAAATATCTCCTTTATAACCATAGCACAAAAAGCACTTAGAATGCACACTTTTCAGGTTGCTATATCAAAATATTTCAGCTCGCGCTTCACGCTCGCATTGTTTGATGAGATAAATATCTTCTTTGCAAACATAGCAAAAAAAAAACGCTTAAAATACACTGTTTTCAGGTTGATGTATTAAAAAAAATTAGCTTGCGCTTCGCGCTCGCGTTGTTTAATGAGATAGATATCTCCTTTATGACCATAGCCAAAAAAGCGCTAAGAATGCACTCCTTTCAGGTTGCTAAAAAAAAAATTTAGCTTGCGCTTCGCGCTCGCATTGATTAATGAAATAAATATCTTCTTTATAATCATAGCGAAAAAACGCTCAAAATGCACTGTTTTCAGATTGCTATATCAAAAATTTTCAGCTCGCGCTTCACCATCGCATTGTTTAATGAGATAAATATCTTCTTTGTAAACATAGCAACAGCAAACAAAAACACTTAACAGTTTTCAGGTTGATGTATTAAAACATTTCAGCTCGCGCTTTTGTTTAATGAGATAAATATCTCCAGTATGACCATAGCAAAGAATGCATTCTTTTCAGGTTGCTATATCAAAAAAAAATTTAGCTTGCGCTTCGCGCTCGCATTGTTTAATGAAATAAAATCTTCTTTATAAATATAAGCATAGCGAAAAAAAAAAAACGCTTAAAATGCACTGTTTTCAGGTTGATATGTAAAAGAAAAATAGGCTCGCGCTTCGCGCTCGCATCGTTTGATGTGATTAGTAACTTCTTCATGTTTTAGCACCAAAATAATGCACTGTTTTTAGTATTATCAAAAGTTTTCATGTGATTAGTAACTTCTTCATGTTTTAGCACCAAAATAATGCACTGTTTTTAGTATTATCAAAAGTTTTCATCTTTTAATTTAAAAAAAAGAAAGAAAAAAAAAAGAAGAAGAAAAAGAAAAAAAAGTAAAAGAAGACATTCGTCTTTTTCAAAAGCTCTGTCAACATTATGTTTGGGGGGGGGGGATAAAAAAAAAATCCCAAAAATAGTGTGTGAAAATTTGAGCCCCCCCCCCCCCCTTCCCCAATCCTGAAAATCTTCTGAAGCCTATGAACAATACTGGTGAATTCTATCAAATTCGCCCCAAATCCGTTGGTACGATACAAGGGGTGGTTAAGGTCAATGTCATTTTCATCGAATTATTTTAAAATGTATAAGCAAGCCAATTTTACAACAACCACACTGGTGGCATACATAATCAGTGCAGTTCAATTCAATGTTATTGGCCCTGGGCAATATAAACACAACACAAAAAGAAAGTTCCCCCTATTTCAGATGTCAATAATTTTTTAACCAGGAGGAATTTTTAAAAATCTGATTATATGTCCATGTAGGGAATTTAATTAACTACATTCTGACGTGTAAAATGTTTAAAATCTGAAAATGGGTCCGTTATTGTTGAATCAAAGTTGCCATTTTTGGCTTGCGAACTTAAAAAAATGACATTTTTGCATTCAACCATTACTCACTGAAGCATGACTTGATGATTTTTCCTAAAATTCGCTCCCCTTGTGGCTAATTAAATACCCTACATGGACATATTATTAGATTTTTTTAAATATCTCCTGATTCAAAAATTATTGATATATGAAATAGGGGGAACTTTCTTTTTGTGTTGTGTTTATATCGATATATTAGTATACGATTGCCCGGTTATTGTCTCATTGACCCATTTACAATTAGGTTATATTCGATTTTTTTTTCCGAATCCTGAACCAGTGTGGTTTATTTATTCATTATTGATAATTTATATTATTATTTGATCGAGATTGAGCGGTTTGGGAATCCCGAGATATATGTATTTCTGTTATAAAATGATGTAAATGATTAATACTGAAAACAAAATACACGTACTTGTTTTGAAGTAAATACAGACAAATTGGACTATGGCTTATTATGTGCACTGTGAAGCAATAAGAATATAACTTATCCTAAATGTACTATTTACTAGAAAATTATACAATTAATAACGAATAACAACGATATTATTTTAAATTTTCTTTTCTTAATAGGCTCTTACCAAGCAACTGCAGTTAGTTCCAGTGTTGTAATAAACTTACTCAATAATATGGAGAATGATCATCTGAAACAGCTCGCTAATTACCTTAAAGTAAACGTTTTGGGAGCTCAAAACGATCGCACAACACTTATTACCAACATAGTGGAGTGGGTCGGAAACTGGTTGAAACAATTTAACAACCCCTCTGTATTGCAAGCTACAGGGATCGTGGACAAGTTCAGCTTTCGAAGAGATAAGAATGACAAACTCTTCAGGAGTGGGTACTTTGAGTTGGCTGAGGAAATCATGCTACTCGAGTATCCGAGATTCCTCTCTGATTAATGCACCACTGGTGAATCAAAAATCAATGTGGAATATAAGATTCAAAATCAGGTGCGTCAAAGTGACATGAGGTATATGGAACTAAATAAGAGGAACATTAATTATGGTGCATGTAACGCAAACTATAATTATTTATACACTGTATTAAGATTATTCACATACAACCTGCTAACAGTGTGACGGGATTATCACGCACATACACATGTAATGTGATGTTTATTTATAACTCATTTCATTGGTTCCTTTTTAGACCAATGTCAAATGTTTCCTCTTCACTTTCAATGCAATTCGAATGTGCTACTTATTAAGCTCATGGTCTATATTTCAAACAGATTTGAATTCAAAGATATAAAGTTAAGCGAGGTCCTGGAAGTATCAATGTAACCATCATTATTCATATTACACTGTCCGTCATAAAGGTGGAATATTTTTTTAACGCTCTAGCAACATGATTTTGCTCCGGCTTTAATTTCTTGAATATGTTTGTCTCTGCTTTTAGTTTTCGGGACCCTTGCTATGTATTGGACATTTTCCCAAACCTTCGCGGGGATTGTTTTCCAAAAAAAGTTTTGTCAACCCCCATGATGCCAATTTTTGTTATTCTTTTCAAATTTGGGGCCCCTTTTTGTTTACGCGACCTAGTACCCCTCAGTCCTACTAAAAAAAAAAAAAAAAAACACGTCTGAGGTGTAGTGTTATTGATCTTTGAGTTAAATCTTGTTTTATGGTTACAGGCTCAAGTCTTTTGTTTAGGGGATGGGTCAAAATTTATGTTGATTGGGGTTAAATATTGATTTTATTCATTATTTCACCATGGAAATTTCTATCTTCGTCAAAAATGTATTGTATAATTTCAGCCAAACATATATCAAAATGAATAATAATCTATAATAATCTCCTTCTCTTCAAATATTCAAAAAACGCCTCAGACAATATCAAACTCCTTGAACCCGTGTTTGCATGTAACCATCCCAATGTTTTAATTCTTATATTTTTCGTATTCGTTGTATTTTTTCTTGTATTTGTTTTTATCATTAACCATTACGTTTTTCCTTTGCTACTCTATTGATATCATGGTGTTATTTTCCCATGTACTTATTATTTTTCATCTATGATTTCTTTTATGCAAGTCATTGTCACTGTCATTATCTTGTGATTATTTTACTTCTTTATGTTATGTTCATTTATGTACTACTGACAGGGCTCCATTGTAAAGCAGGCCTTTTGGCTTGAACTGGACTACCCTGTCTTTTGAAGAAAACGTGAATAAATAAATAATAAATAATAAATAAAATATTCGGAATTTTCACCAATCACACTTTTTACTTCAACCCCTCCCCTAGACAAGAGACCTGAGCCTGTTACCATAAACCTGGATTTAATTTGAAGAACAATATCCACAATACACTGCAGACGCATTTCCTTGGGTAGGACTAAGGGGGGGTGGGGCTTGATCGGCAGGGTAATCAAAAAGGGGCCCCAAAATGAGAAAAAATGACAACAATGGGCATCATGGGGGTTGACAAAACTTTTTTTTTGGAAAACAAGCCCCGGGAAGGGTTGGGGGAATGTCCAATACATAACAAGGGTCCCGAAAAGTAAAAGCAGAGACAAATATATTCAAGAAATTAAAGCGGGAGCAAAATCATGTTGCTAGAGCGTTAAAAATATGTTCCACCTTTAATGACGGACAGTGTATTTGGATATTCAAGTCGTGTGCGGTTCCAACAGTTTGCAAATCATTTTAATGTATACACTGCTAAACCATAAAATTAGGTTCATGTGATCTTATACTCGAAGTGTTAACTTGAGTATAATATCCACAATGCAAAAAAAAAAAAAAACAACAAACAAAACAAACAAAAACAACAACAACAACAACAAAACAACAACAACAACAAAAAACAAAGAACTGCTAAAACTGCTTATCAATGAGCCAATGAAATGCGAAGTTAATAATAACAAAAAATAAAAATATAAACAAATAAAAAAAACATCACTAACCTTGACGACTTATCCTTCGCGAGAATTGTGAATATTACGATATTTGGCATTATAGCTGTCTTTGAAACAATATAAGTAAGTATTATCATTTTAAAAGTATATATGTAAAGCAATGTCATTAATTATAGTAAGTCTTTCTACATGAAGACAAACACAACATGTTATTAATGGAAAATATTAGGCGTTTTCACTCTAAATAAGTTCATCAGTTTATTGGTGTTCCGGTTTCTAATTTTTTTCCTTTGTTTGCTTATCTTCATTTTGTGTTTTGTTTTTTAATTTTCACTTCATACCGAAGATTGAAAAATGTAAAATGGTTGCTAACCAATTATTGATCCAGAGATTTTTTATGTAGTATGTATAGTATTTAATATGAGCATTCCAATTGCCACACGGAAATTTGGTCACCAAGTTTGTTGTGTTCTAGTTCACTGTTTATTCATTAGTGTTTATGATACGCAGTTAATGTACCAGCAGCTGTAAAATATTTTGTATGGGCACTTGGAGACTTGTAACTTTTACCACATCGCATTTGATATACCTTGTAATTCAAGAGTAAGAAAAAGAAAACAGGACAGGAGGGCAAAAAGGGAAGAGCTAATTATTTTTTAAAATTACGATCCATGCCATCTGAAAATGTGTCATATATTCGTATTTAAGAAGGAGGAAATGGTTTCCATTATTATATAATGTACAAAAAAAAAAAAAAAAAAAAAAATGGGGTATAGGTAAAATTATATACAGCTGGATATATTCCATGAAAAATATGGGAATGAATAACACGGCTCAAATAATCATTAAGCATGTTAAGATTAAGAATTTGGAGCACAGGTCTTTCTAACCCCCTTTTTTTAATTTCTAACTTTCTAAAAGTCGAATCCTTCCATGTTGACTCTCTTCTTTTTCAGTTTTGGAAAAGCAAAATAGTAATTCATATGTAAATTTACGTAGGGCCTAGATGTTCAAGCGCGGATCCAGCATCAGCTCTGACAAGGCAATCTATCGGCCAATCGTCTGGGCTTTATTATGCTTGTACATGTTCCAATACAATCCATTGTATCAGCTGAAACAATGTATTGTTGATATCAATTATTATTTTACCAGAGATTCTTTGATGGTTATATACTTTTATTCGAGTGTTGGAGCTGCATTTGTCACACAGACATTTGGATTACCATATTATCCTGATTATGGTGGGTTCTGTTCACTGATCTTCATTTGTTCTTTACAAGTATTGTATATATATTTATATTTTAGAAATCGTTTTCAAGGAGGAAACGGTTTCTATAACTCTGTATTGTAAAATAATGAGGTGTGGGTGAAAATTATTTGATTTTTGCAAATGTAGATTTAACTCATTTACATTTAGTGCTGATAATATTTCATGCAAAACATCGATGGAAATGATAACTCGGCTCATGTGATTTTTATTATTAGAAATAGGAGAAATGGCATTTTAGATATTTCTTACATTTTGACGCTGTTTAAAAGTAAAATGCTTCCCTGTTGATTTAATTTTTTTTTTAGTTTTGGAAAAGCAAAATAGTCATTTATACATGTATGTGAATTTCCTAGAGCCTACGTGTTCAGGCGCGGATCCAGCATTCAGCTCTGACAAGGCAATCTATCGGTTTTGTTGGGCGTATATTATGCTGTAACATGGGCCGATACAATTCATTGTATTAGCTGACGCTGGATATTGTTACTCTGTTTATTAAATTCATAAATCAACTTCCAAAATCATCCTAATGTACATGTAAAAGCTAATCGTTTACTTAATACTTTCGGTAATTATATAAATTCAGATTAAGGCTATGCATGTTGAGCACTTTAATTTTAATCTAAGCGATATGTGAATGAACTAATGTTAGTATGTATAGAAATGGCAATCGGAAATCTTTTAATAAGTCTTTATTCTGATGTCATTTGGAAATAAATATATGCATGTGATGAAGTTTACACCTGTAAATGTTCATTTGATTCGTTTTGACCGGAAATAATTCACCATATTCACCAAAGAAATGTAATATTTTGGCTTCGTTGAACCTTGCGCTATATATTCAATAAGTCAATCTCTACGGAAATATGAAAGGATTTGAAAAATATCAAAATATATAAACAGTTACCGACAATAGTTTTTCATCCTCTATTCTCCAAGATTCTTAAAAATTATACAATTTTTTTTACAAGTCAATGATATCCTTATCGATTATACAATTTTTTACAAGTCAATAATTTCCTTGTCGATTCATAATTTGGTTTGAGAAAAAAAATTCAACTGCCTTAGCTGTTTCAATTCGTGTAATCATGTACAAAATGAAATTGAAAAAAAAAATTGAAAAAAAAATTGACTGTATGTGGATCTCTCAAAGCATTGACACAATTTACCATCACATTTTTATACAAAGCTCAGTTTTTGTGGTATGGATGGTATTGCTTCTATTGGCTTAAAAATTATCTGTTGATAGAAATCGGTATGTGATTGTCAATGTGTCAGATCTTCTAACAAGATAGTAATTGTGGTGTTTCTAAGGATCTGTAGGCCTATTTGGCCCTCTCTTGTTCTTATGTATGTAATGATATAATTAAATCTTCTTCTCTTCTTGATTTTTCCCTGTTCGCATGATGTACGTGTGCTTTAATGAGCAATAGCAATAATAAAACCACTTGTCTAACAGTGAACAGGGAAGTATGAAATGTTTCCACTGGTTCAAGTATAAATTATCTTTACTATTGTCCAAAACAAATTATGTCTATTTAGGTCAATGACAACAGAAGTACCGAATGATTTATCACGTAGTGTCATTGATAATTTAGTTATAGTTAAACAATATAACATTTTTTTGGAGTTAAAATTAACGAATTTTTAGATTGGAGTATACATATTCAGAAATTTCTTAATCACTCTCAAATGTACTGCGTATCTGTAAATTCATTCTTCCTTTAATATATATACACATCCTATACATAGCTTTGTCTTGCCTCATTTAAATTATTGCAATTATATTTGGGTAATTCTTATAAATTACATCTTAAAAAGTTAATATTTTTACAGAAAAAGGTATATTCGTTTAATAACAAAGTCACATCCCCAAAGCGCAAGTAAACCCCCCTTTTTTATTTATTTATTTTTTTTATTTATTAATTTTTTTTATAAAGGTGCAAACCTCACCTTTGAACATTCAAATGGT
Organism: Paracentrotus lividus; assembly: GCA_940671915.1. NCBI lineage: Eukaryota > Metazoa > Echinodermata > Echinoidea > Camarodonta > Echinidae > Paracentrotus > Paracentrotus lividus. Next base: position 49,443 of record CALNVZ010002000.1, on the reverse strand, counting down.
CATTCTTATGCAACTCGTCAAAATGACCAAAACTAAGACTTACTTTACTCGCTATAATTCATTTACAGTCACAGGTATAAAAAATTTGAATAAGTTACCAACTTCTATGAAACAATGCTCTTTGTTATCAACTTTCTGAAAATTATGTCGAAAGTAGTTAATTCAAGCCTAACAAAATGTTAGGGTTGTATGCTTGGGTGTATGTATGTTTGTCATTGCATTTCCGTTTGGCCCATTTTGCTCTTTGTAGTAGTATTCTTGGGCAAGTCCACGCTATTTGTTCTCAAGGTGGTGATTTTTCGACTTTTTGTGTCAAGTGTGTCAGTGGGTTTGTAAAGGTATACATAATGTGTCGTATATCACCATTAAGGGCATGAAATGGACTTAATGGAAATTAGGTCAAAAGATCATTTCAAGGTCATATGACGTCCCAAGGCTCATTAATATTTATGAAAAAAATAAAATAAAATGTATTAAAAATGCTATTTCAACCATTTAAAAAAGAGGTTTGTCATAGGAGTACAACCAAAAAGTATGTATTTTCTGTTTCTATATTTTCTTGGCTAACTCCGGTGAAAATATCAACAATCTAACACATAGCTTTTCATATTTCTAGACTTAAAATATTCAGGTCTCAGAAATAGTCTCACCAAAGTTACTGAGCTGATGTAAAATCGTGCATTTTTATTACTCACCCTCCGACCTTTAAAAATGAAACAAAATAAGTGCTGTTTTTTTTTTCATTTGTGCTTTGTATTACGTTTCTTTTGTTTTATCAGAGAGATTTTTTAACAAAAAATGGCTACACCAATTGCTTAATAAAAATATTATAGGGAATAATTGTCCCGTGTATTACTTAACATATTTATGACCTTACAATGTTTATTACTTTTATAAGAGGATAAGACTATGCAAGTTTAGATCTACTTTTTGAATTCAGAGTTATATGTGAACAAACTTAAAATTTGAAAACACCATTTTTTTTCTGGTCCCGTTTATTACAGACGAATAAATGGTCATAAATTAATTATGAATTGAGTTATTTGAAATATTCTTTTATTTTTTTGTTGAAGCTTCTTAGTACCTTCAAGAATATACCTAAGGATTGAGATTTCATTCAAGATTTTTCAAACAAGCCCTATTTTTGGCTCTGAATGGCCCGTTTGTTACCGCGCAAAATAGCTTGACTTGCCCTCTTATATTAAATGTTCATTTTTGTATACATTTTTGGGCCACGCTTCATAAGCTTTTTGCTTCCTTGTAGCCCAGACCATATTTTTGCATGTATGTTTAATCTGATTTATCCTATGTATATTTCTTTGTACATTCTTGCTTTTTTTATGGTTGAATAAATTGAAATTGAAGTGATAGGCCTGTTATCTTTGGTAATGATAACAGTCATCTGAATCATCGTACCTATTTCATAATTCTACTACGTGTTGTGCATGAAAGTATCAGTCAAAGCACAATTAAATGGGTTCCATGTGACCCAATAATATTACTAAACGTCGTCTCTCGTCATTTGTCAAAACTATTCCATTATTAAGAAGAACAAATAACAATACTTTATGATCAATTTCTTGAATCGTCTGCCAGCCTCTACCAGAAAGCATTGACCATCTATCATGGATTGAGAACGAAAGAAAGCAGGCGTTAGTTATTATGCACCTGCCAAGTGTTCTTAGTGTGTGTGTCTGTGTGTAGAGAGAGAGAGAGAGAGTGAGAGAGAGGGAGAGAGAGAGAAAGAGAAAGCTTTGGGGGTCTATGTGTACATGTGTGTGTTTACATTACATATATTCTGCTGCTTATTAGTACAGTATTTCCATTCAAAATTAATACAGAGGTGCCAACACTACGGAATAACTATAACATTAGAAATTAGAACGCGAATAACGAATAACGAATATCTACACGCTTGACCCCACCCGAGGTGATAAAAAAGGTAAAGCGCTTTATAAGAAACCGGTATTATTATTATTATTATTAAAGAGTTATAAAAGTTAAAAGAAAAGACTTCTCACTAGAGAAAGCGTGAATAATAACATTTTGCTCGGTCATTCAAGTTTGGGAATGTGTTCAATACAATAGCTTTCTTTTTCTTGTTAACAAGAAATTTGTTTCAGCTGTTTTAATTTTTTTCGTTATTCGCGTTCTAATTTCTAAAGTTATAATTATTCCTTACTGTTGGCATCTCTGCAAATACGTTATATCTTTCACTTCACCTTACAATTCACATTGCCATAGCTATTTTGAGTATTTGTGCGTCCTATATTTCGCTTTGTAGCTTACTTCACAAAACAAAAGAAAAAAAATGTTCTCCCTCATTCAACCGTAAATATATTTGTTTAACCCAAGAGGAGTCGGAAAAAATATTATTAAACATGCCTGTAGGTAATTTTTTAAAGACGATTCAATGAGCACATTTCAGAGGCAAACATTTCATTTTTGAAGTTCACAAAATTAAGATTATAACTTTGTATAAACGATTTCGTAACAACATTTTAGAAGTTCAATATCATATTTGTTAAAAAGCATACAACATTTGTGCCCTAACGTACGGAATGTGTTCAGGGTTAAATTTCACGGTACAATGAGCAGAGGGTGAAATTTTCCATTGTAAATTCTATCGAATATGAATGAATTCATACCTTGAAAGGATGTTTCAACTTTTCCAAACAATATTAAATTATTCACGCTTGAATGAACAGATAATCAAACCATACAATGCCACTGTTCAATTATGAAGTAAATAGTACAGGAATATTGGACACTAAAGTTCATGCAAACAACAATTAATGGGCCCGTATTCCATAAAAGCATGAAATTTAAGCATTTTTGCTTATCTTTAGAAATGCATATTCAATAAATACGGCTAACTAAGAATTCTGTTCTAGCCCATTTTTGGCAGTGAAGCATAAATTCTTAGATTTTTGCTAAGCCAAAAGTCTTAAATGGAATTGAGCCTTCAAATCGAACATAATAGAATTTTATCCTAACTTTAAGCCTACTGCCTAGTGGCTTAACTTTAATGTTAATTATATGGCAAGCTCCTTTGAGGCCACAAATTAAACATGAAAATATTAACAGAATTAAGACTATTGCTTAATGCTTTATGAGCTCAGACAAAGTGCTTTATGTGTTTGGAATAAAAGCTAAGAAAATCTTAGAAAAGATACTTAGACTTAAGCAAAATTGCTTAAGTATAGTTTATGGAATACGGGCCCTGGGTTATGTTTATAACCTTTGTACATTTTGTTAATATCGTTATGGCCACATGTCATGAGTTGGGTGGAAAATGCGTTACATGTCCAAAAGTTTGTAGAAATGTTCATTGTCACAATCAAATATCTCTAGTGTCTTAGTAGTAAGTCCAACATGTATAAAAGTATATATATTGAAAGCAGAGATTGAAAGGAAGATAATTAACATATTTTTGTGCCTGTATAGGGTGTGTCATAAAAGCTATACAGAGTGTTACAGGAAAAAAATGGTTTAAAAAACTTTACCGGCGAATAATTCCTTAATGCTTTCACTGAATGAAATGAATCATCGTGGATTGTGTTAATAAGACGCTATGCTTCTAAAAAATATAAACTTGTAATACAAAATTATTTTTTCTAACCGCGCTACAGGGTGTCAAAAAAGAAACAGAAGATTTTCCAAAAATGGCAGAAATCCTGTCTTTTACACTTGGATTACAACTCAAACAAAGTTTATTGAAAGTAATATGTTTACTTTCCACTTTATTTTGTATCTACATGCATGCAAAGAAAATGGTGAAAAAAATAACAATTATTGTTATAAAATTGCATGTGGCAATTTGTTATGCCTCTAATGCATTGTCTATGAGGATGTGTGCATTAAGCATATTTTAATCGATTAAAGGGGAATCCAACCCAAGGAGAGAATCAACCTTACAGGAAAGAGGAAAATGAGAGGAGCAATTTAAAAAAGGTTTCATCAAAATCGGTTATAAAATAAGAGAGTTATGGAAGTTTGAAAAGTCTAGTTGTACCTTCCAGTAGCGGAAGCAGACCGGAGTCACACAATGAACTTATCGGGCCCACGCGTAAACATAATAGAGCCGCTTTTGTTCCCAGACAATTGGGCCACCGAAATGCATTCAATTCGATTTTCTTGGATCCGTGCCTGCCTTCTATGGGGATCCTCAAATTGGCATCATCGGCTTCAAAATGGCCGATCTCATGGACAACTCTCCATTCATTTTGTACACAAATTTTCAGATATTCCCCATTTTCTTTCAAAATTTGTCTTCTTTACTTCTGAGCTCAAAATATGTCATGGGAAATATATTTCACACAACATATGTTGAGCTCAGAAGGAGGTAAGATATATTTCGAAAGGAAATCTGAAAATTTGTGTACAAAATGAATGGAGAGTTGTCCATGAGATCGGCCATTTTGAAGCCGATGATGCCAATTTGAGGATCCCCATAGAAGGAACAACTAGACTCTTCAAACTTCCATAACTCTCTTATTTTATAACCGATTTTGCTGAAACTTTTTTTAGATTGCTCCTCTCATTTTCCTCTTTCCTGTAAGGTTGATTCTCTCCTTGGGTTGGATTCCCCTTTAATTAGTTGATCCAGTGACTTTTGAAAAATCTATCTCACATTTATCTAAAGCCGGGTAAATTCCAAAGAGAATGATATATCACTCAACACATAAGACCACCTGGCTGCAAAGATATAACGCAACAAGAATAGGAAAGTAACAGAAATGGGAATTCCCTATGCTTAAACACGTGCCTCCACCGTAGGATCCTCAACTGTATTATCCTCCACCTCTTACCCCACTCCACTCAAATTATCTTTGCATTAAAACTATGAGCATAACAAAGCTAAAACTTCACAGACATGTAGCCTGACAAATTATCTACAATATGAGTTATTGCACAGCTCATGACTGTACATCATTTTCATGCTATGTGAAAATATTTGATAAAATTTTCCCCAAAATGTAACGCCTCAACCCTTTTACTGTACCCCAACATGTGACACATGACCTTAAGGCATTTATTTAAAAAATAACAAAAAAAACAAACAAACAAACAAAAAAAAACAAAAACAAAAACAAAACAAAACAAGCTTCAATGAACACTGGACGGTAAAAGCCCTTGTGCTAAAATTTAAATTCTTACTTTGATTAAATATCACTGTTCTCTTCAGTCCGTTTTTATTTTCCACAAAAATCTCGATGTCTCGTGGTTCAGACAGCATTATGAAGTAAGAAAATCATGCAAATTAGAACAGTAATAGTTCTTTGTCATAGTTCAGCGACTTATCGTAATACATTATTTGACATTATGGGGGGGGGGCTTTAGCCCCTTTTTCAGCAACCGTCACAGAAATTCTCTATAAACCAATTCATTTCGCTCTATTATTCAAAAAGGGAATTTCCAAGGTTTTTTGTGTTTGTCAATCATTTCACTGTATTGTCCCATTTATGACTTACACTTGTATCATAGCTTATAAAGCTAGAATCCAACCAAGGCACGACGGCTTCTCATTGGCCATTAACTCACCTGCACCAAACAAAAAGAATTTCACGAAGGTTGTAGGAATTGTCTGTCGGTCAACTGAGCTCGGTCACGCCTAGCTGCTAGCCCGCCTCTGTGGTCTAACGGTTAAGGCATTGCAGTTCAAATGTAGTGACTCGGGTTCGACTCTCGGCGGAGGCAATTTTTGCAACCTGAAATTAAAAATGGACGACAGCTCTGGGGGTCATTGGGTCAAGCTACGTCACAAATAATCTCTATAGACCAATTCATTTCGCTCTCTCTCTCTCTTTCTCTCTATATATGTAAGAGTACAGTCTCCGAGTAAAGTCTCCAAGTACAGTCTCCAACTTAAGTTACGGTGGCGAAATTATAGTTCAGGAAAACAAAATGGCGACTGACACATTGAAGTAAAGTTCGGTTTGGTATTTATTATGTAGAACGATGAAATAAAATGACGAAGTCCACGTACAGTCAGAAGAAAAGCGGCAAAGTTGCATTTAATTAAATATAAACAGTCGATCCGCAATAAAAACTATCTGAACATGGCTGCCAAACGAAACTGGCCAACGTAAGCTCGCCCCGCCTCCTATATAACAAACTAACAAATGAAAGCACCTCGCAGCCTTTCGCCTCTCTGGTAAGTTGCACAATAAACAATAGAGCACGTGCCTCATGAGTCCAAAAGTAGGCGTGTCTAACATGACCAGAAATATGTTAGGGTAGGCTAATTAAATATTCCCCAAACCTTGAGCCAGGAAAAGCTATGAATAGGACAAGATACCATTACTATTATTAACCGAAATACAATTAACCGACACAGCACCTGTACGAATGTCATGAATGCCGACTACCGCTAAAATAGGGACCGTCTCCAAATAGCTTAATACAATCCCCAACCCAATTCAATTACAGTGCATACATAATAGGATCCCTTTAATTTCACTGATAATTAGTGGCCTAGCGCCCTCTTTAATATTGACTTTTATTATAATTATTTAATTAGGAAAAAAGGTCAATAGACCGTACCACTACATATATTCAGACATTCCATTGTCACTCGCGTGACATTTACACAAAATTTCAAATTGTTAAGGCTAATTATTTCAAAATTTTATGATTTTGACTTGTTTTTCTTACCTATTTCAATCCAGGTAATGACATTACACATTAGCACAAAGACATTTTGGATCAAAAGTCATTTTTGTTGGAGATATTGCAATTTGTTTCCTGTAACACGCGTGACGCAACACTATTTAAAGGTTCCTGACCTTACTGTAACTTGACTGAAATTTCCTCAGAAGTTACTTATCCGATGTACATGAAATTTTCTGGAGATAATTTTGAAACATTAAGCAATGACATGGTAAAATTTCATTATCCTCTGGCCAGTTATTTTATGCAGCGGTCACAACTCGCCGTAGGCTACGGGGCACGTGTATGCAACGTAACCTGAGCTGCATGCACGTTGCATGCAGCCGTTGTGGGTCGATTTCTGAGTTTCTGAAGTATTGTAAAAAACTTCCTGCATGTCGTACATGCAACGTGCATGCAAGGTACGTGCGCTCGAATTCCATCGTAGGTAGTTGCACGTCGAAGGTGTGGCGAGTTGTAACCGCAGCATTAAGTCTATCACCATTTCAAAATGTGACTCGCGTGACGCAGGAGTGTGACTCGCGTGACAAGTGTCATTTTAGACTAAAAGTTGAACCAATTATCATGATTACATATAGTAAAATGGACCACAATTCAACCAAACAAAACATTTATAGTCAGTTGTATCGTATACAACTTAAAACAAAAGAAAAATTTCGTTCAAGATAGATTTGGAGGTCTTGGAATATGCAATGCAAAAATGGTGATTTTCCTATTGACTTGTGTATTGTAGCAACATAATTTATAGAAAAGCCAATATGAAAACCCATGATTATACACTGTCCGTCATAAAATGCGACTGAAACATGTAATAATCTTTGACTCTTAAACGATAACTAAATCGAAATCTGTATGTTTTCTTGGAGTTAATGTAGATGAAAATTTGAAATGGGATTCACATAATCTCATTTAATTAATTATTTAAGTACCAAAATTTCTAAATGCATTGGTATCATGTATATAGTAAGAAGTTGTCTTCCATTTTCAGCCCTATTCTCACTGTATAATGCTTTGATATTGTCACATATCTTATATTGTATCACTGTCTGGGGTAATTGTAGCAAAACTAAATTAGATGTCCTTTTTAAATTAGAAAAAAGGGCAATAAGAATATGTACGGGCAGTCATTATCTTTCTCGCTCGGCTCCAATTTTCCATAAGCTGAATACTTTGAACGTGTTCCATTTATACCAATTTCATACCATTTTACTTGGATATTTCTATTTCAAGAATACCCTTCCAAAAAATATCCTTAAACTGTTCACTAGAAACAAAGAAATCCATTCTCATATTACAAGAAACAGAGGTTTATTTCATCTATGGAAAGTCGGGAAAACATTTGTACAACGGTCTGTTCGTTATAGTTTTCCAACTATCTGGAACTCCATACCTAATTATATTATGTTCATGCACTTCTTTCTCTCTTTCTCTCTTTAAAAGAAAATTAAAACAGTATTTCATTTCAAAATATGCTTAGTTGGCAACTCTGTAATACTTTGTAAAAATCCATTGTAAAATAATGTAATTTAGGTTTTGTTTTTCTTTTTCTTGTGGGGGGGGGGGTCTTTAATATGTTTTCAGTTTATAATCTATGTATTTCATGTATTTGCTCTGTATATTGAATGTTTTTCTTAATTCCTTGAATTTATTTAGACTATTATATAGAGCCTCCAGCTCATTTTCAATTAAATGGGGACTTTTTTTTACAAGGCCATCTTGGCTTTATTTTAAAGTTTCCCAAATTCATTTTCTTATCTTGTACATAGGCTTTTTGTAAAAATTATTATATTGATTCAATGTCTTGCAAATATGTATGTTTTGTCAAGTACAACTGTCTGTATATTTTAGAAGTGACTTGAATAAAACGAACTGAACTGAATAAAGGTGGAATATTTTTTGCCGCTATAGCGACATGATTTTGCTCTGACTTTAATTTCTTGAATAGGTTTGTCCCTGCATTTACTTTTTGGGACTCTGGCTATATCTTGGACATTCTCCCAACCCTTCACGTGGACCTTTTTCCAAAAAAGTTTTTGTCAACCCCCGTGATGCCCATTTTTGTAATTTTTTCTCATTTTGGGGCCCCTTTTCGTTTTCCCGGCCGATCTATAGCCCCCTCAGTCCTACCCCCAGGAAACGCTACTGACGTGAAATGTTTTATATTGTTCTGTAAGTTAAATATATAAACCCCTCAAAAAATGTCTTGCAATTCAAATTTGAGTCCTCGTATTTTTTTTTGTTAATTGTCTATAATTCATTAATTTTATACCATTGGAAAGTTCATTTATTCCTCTTTACACTGATACCCCATTTGTAAAGGTTGTGCAATGCTTGAATGCACAGTATTCCCGAATACAAATCAAAGTCAGAAGTGGAAAGTTGCCAAATGAATGGCTATTGCTGAAAGGCAGAGTTTCTATTGAGTATCATTAAATGGGTCATGCATTATTCCTCAATGTTTTCACTTATTGTTTGGAAGAAGAAATGTGCCTTGCCCAAGCTTTTTGCTTGGCAGTGCTTATTTTTCATGAGTAGTCGTTTGATAAAGCTAGGATGGCGCGCTTATCAAATGTTGAGATACGGTTCAAGAACAGAGAACGATTGTGTGCTGAAATGGACAAAAAAAAGAAGTTTGTTTTGATACTGCTTGCTTTGTTTGTTGGAGATGGATGAAAAAGAGATGAGTAGCGAATTTGTTATGCTGGAAACTTGCAATAACCTGTATGTAACCAATACACAAGTAATGCTCAAACCACTCGCTGGTTATTAAAACAGTTCTTTTTACAAACAAATTAACAACAAATACTACCTTAAATTACCTGAAACATTATTTGACATTCAACCAAGAGTATCCAACATTGTATTGAGCGCCTAACGCACAAACCAAACAAACACAAAGAAACACAAAAACCTTTTATACAGTTAAGAACTCGATGTAAGCAATAGCCATTCATTTGGCAACTTTCCTTTTCTGACTTTCATTCGAGTTTGCGAGTACTGTGCATTCAAGCATAACATAACCATCACAAATGGGGTATCAATGTGACAAGGAATAAATCAACTTTCCAATGATATCAAATTTAACCATCATAAACAATCAAATAAAAAGATATGAGGGCTCAAAGTTGAATTGCAAGACATTTTGTGAGGGGTTTATTTCTGGGGACAGGCTAAGGTCTCTTGTCTAGGGGAGGGGTTGAAGTAAAAGACGAGATTGGTGAAAATTCGGAATATTTTATTCGATCTTTATGCTAAAAACAAAAGAAATGAAAAACCACCTTTAACCCTTAAATATCGTAATTTCCCCCTTAAATTTTGTTTAGCCTTGATGACAAGGCTGTAAATAGTCATTATTGATAATATTTTATTTTAATTTATGTTTGGTTGAAATTTTACAATACAAATTAGGGAAGATAGAAATTTCCATGGTGTAAAAATGAATAAAATGAATGTTGAACCCCAATCAAAATAAATTTTGACCCCTCCCCTAGACAAAAGAGTCGAGCCTGTAACCATAAATCTAGATTTAATTTAAAGAACAATAAAAAATCTCCACCTCAGACTTGTTTTCTTTGGGTAGGACTGAGGGTGCCTTGGTGGGTCGTGTGAACAAAGAAGGGCCCCAAAAATAAGAAAAAATGACGAAAATGACTGTTACAAAAGTCAAACTATCCCCTCAATTAAATCATCCCTTTGTTATATGTAGGAGAGGGAAGGAATGAATACATTATGAGTTAGGCTTCACCGCACTCCACATAGTTAATCCAGGTGCAACATTCTTCTGTTGGGTGGGTTTGCCTAGCATTGCTTTGAGAGTCACTCTCTACTAGGAAGTCATAGAGGCAAGACCTATGGGTTTGGTGGTGGTGAAAATACTGTTTTGAAAATCAAATATGACATGTTTTGCGCTGCATTTTGAAGTCCATGGAGTTCAAGAACGTTCCCACCAGAGTTGATGCCTTCTTTTGATTCCTGAAAGTCACACGTCAAACTGTAAGTTGAATTTAGAGATTTGTATTTGATTTGTTAGTGATAATGTACTTTTGTCGATTTGTCATTGAGAGAGTCAAGGTCACAAATGAACCCTTGAATTGCATAAAAGCATGGAAGATTATAATTATCTCTGAAATTAATTAATGTCATTACTTAATGACTGATAATTATGTTTCTTTTATGGAAGCCTAAAAAGGTGAATTTTTAAAAGATATAAACTTAGCAAGTTGATGTTTCAATCACTTTCAAAGGAACAATTTATTCATATGCAAATAAGCAATTCGTTGTGACAGAAGTCTTATTTATTGCTATGAATAATTATGTTTACAATTATATTATTAAGCTATAAACTACTGACATATATAATGATGTTTACCTGAATTAATCTTGGAATAATATTTCCACGATATATAGTGAGAATTTCATTTAAAGGTTGAAAAAGGATTTATCCGATTCATGTATATGTCATTTGTTGCATTATGTGTATGTTTGCATATGGGCAGTTCCAAGCAAAACAGGACATGGCCCCCCAAATTTTAAATTCATGGTTCCATGACAAATTTGGTATCATATGACAGCTAAAAGTCCAAATTTTCAATATCTGGGATGGTTTAGCCTTTTTAGGGCATTTTGGGTTTAAAAGTGGCATTAATATTCAATATTACTAAAATTGTCAAATTCATATTTTTTTCAATTTAAATTTCATGTAAGAGAAATCTTCCTAAAAATGAAATATACTTTGATCACATTTTATTATGAAAGCAGGATATATAAAAAATAAAGTTTTCACGCAATATTTTGCTTCGCGATCTTTGTTCCCCATCAGTGAGTAGAAACATGAAGTTACCTAAAAATGTCACTCCGTAACCACAAAAACACATATTTTTAAAAACATTTTTAGAATAATTGGGTTTAATGCAACAAAAATGTATTTGCAAATCTGGAACACCCATACCTATCAATTACATAAACTTTTTATATTTGAATGGATTTTGTTTGAGAAATACGGCCTCATAAAATGTGTCACTCCGTAACCATTATGGTTATGGAGTGACATCCCATTGCATTGCATGTACAATGTACATGTATATTTTGATCAAAGCTCACTCTACACTAGAACTTTTTAAATTCAGAATTCTTTTAGTGAAGTGCCCAAGAAAGACATCTGGGTGTCATGCTTTGAGGATATGAGATCATAAATATGCAAATGAGCCCTTTGTCACAACTCGGGCATTAATTACCCGGGCAAAAATCAGGCAAAATTACCCTACCTTGTGCTATCATATAAAGCATGACAGAATTGAAATTCATCAACAAATGAAAGAGAAGAAGCATTAAAAAAAAAAAAAAAAAAATTCTGTGTAGAAGTTTAGTGAACATCATGGAACTTTCCCAGATTAGGAAAAAAAATCTATCAAAAGATTTTAAAAAGTATTTGTTTGTGAATTTTTAAAAATTTGCATAAATTAGCATACTTAATGAGTTTTAAAATTCTGTGTAAACTTTTTGAATCTCCCACCTAGTGCTATCATATAAAGCAAATAGAATTGAAAATGATCGACAAATAAAGGAGATGTTTTTTAAAGAATTTTGCATAAATTAGCATATATAATGTAGACAATTTTCAAATCAAAATTTCAAAATTCTGTGTAGAAGTTTGGTAAACCTCATTTAGCCCTACTAGACGGAACAAACAAGAAAAAAAAATCAAAATCGGTCGACAAATAAAGAAAATCCATTATTTGTGAATTTTGAAAAATGCGCATAAATTAGCATACTTAATGAGTTTCAAAATTCTGTGTAGAAGTTTTGAATCCCTCACCTAGAGCTATCATACAGAGCAAGCAGAATTAAAATTGAAACAATCGAGGGTGTTTTTTTTTATTTAGCAAGGGAGACATAGTCCATTTACATTGCCATTGTGTGGATGATTCAGAGGTCACTCCGTAACCGTCACTCCGTAACCGGACATGGGTTCAAGTTTTAAGTCATAATTAACAAAATATTCAACCAATTTTCTCAGGCAAGGCTGCATATTATACCTAGTTTAACATAGAATCCAATCAATTACTCAAAATTATGATAACCATTTAAAGTTCACAGAGTTTAAGCAAAACGTTTTTTGCTCAAATATGCATGTCCATTTTGCGTCACTCCGTAACCATGATTATGAATATTCATATCTCATTAATTATGCAGATCAACTATAACAATGTTATCATTTTGAAAAGAGGGTACCATCAGCTATTGTCATGAACCATTTTCTTTGTAAATAAAGATTAAAGTATGGATGATAAAATGTGTTTGAATGCTGAAGATGTTTGCTTCTGAATGTCATCCGACTTGGAACTGCCCATATACTATTTATAGCTTGGGTAATGTTTAATTTTTAGATGGAGTCTTAATGGGAGTCGGAGCCAGAGTCCGAGTCATAATTGGAGAGTCCGAGTCTTAGTCCGATCAGAATTACAATCCTCTCCACACTCATCGAGAGTTGAAGGTGCTTATTAGATGGAAGATTTATTCGTGGTCATCACCGTCACTTAGCACAGTACCAGCGGCGTATCCAGGATTTCGCACCCGGGGGGCCCGACGTGAATTTGGCGCCCCTGTGTATTTTTCAAAATATGGCCCCCCCACCCCCCCCCCACGCCAGGCAAACATAGGCCTTCGGCTTAAATGTGTGTTGAAGGATTTTTGAATATAATTTATTTTGATTTTTTTTTTTTTTTTTTTTTTTTTAATACTGCCAATGGTGAGTTCATGGAAAAAATTTCTAGGTATACTGAGGTATTACCGCTATAGATGAAAAATACGATATTTCTAAATACGAGCGCGAAGCGCGATCAGATTTTTTTCCCCTCTACTTTACGATCAGAAAGCAAAGAATCTAACAGCAATTAGGGGTATCAATTTTGTTTAGCTCTTCATCAGAATATCATATGAACGGGAGCTGTAATTTGTCCATCAAAACGATTTGAAAGCAAGCTATATATAATATGATTCTATATATAATGTGAAATCAAACAAATGTATATTGATGTTTGTTGTTCAGTAATCCTCATAATCTGGTTACAAGAAAGAAAAAATAGGCTGAGTGTGAATCGCGAGCAGAAATTTGATGTATCGGAATGATCTCTGAAAACGTGACATTTTATGCATTCTCAGGAACACAATGTAATAACTCTTTGGAAAATGAAGCGACGAGACGCGCGATCGAAAAATTTTCTCTGTGTAATAGAGACCTGAAGTTTAGGATCAATTTGGCCTCCATATTAAAGGACCGTATGTTGCCCAGTAATTTTACATGATTATGAAAGAGAGATGAATATCTATCTAGCTAGCTGCTTATCTATCCTTCTGCTTCCCTCCATACGTTTAAGATAAATTTGGCGCCACTAAGTTTAAGCTCAACTTGGCGCCAACTAATCATTTGGCGCCCCCTAAATGTTAGTTTGAATTGGCGCCATACATGTACGATTTAGGTGATATGATGCCCCAGGGAAAATGCAAAAATAAATGTAACGTGTATTCAAATAAATTTAAATGTCTTGATGATTAGTATCCTATAATGCAAATTATGGTCAGAGGAAAAACACAGGCGAGAGCGGAATTTTGATGTCTTTGAATGATGAGAAAACATCGCATTGCATGCGTTCCTCATGAACACAATGTAATAACTCATTGGGAAAAGAAATGATGCGAGCGCGTAGCGCGAGCCAAAATTTTGCTAAGTATATACAGACCAGGAGGAATTAAAAATTTTAGAGACCATATTTCAAATACCAAGTTGTTGCCCCTTAGTTTCAGGTAAATTCGGCACACCTCCCTAAGTTCAAAATAAAGTTGGAGCCCCTAAGTTTAAGATAAATTTGGCATCCCTAAGATTTAGGTCAATTTGAAATGCAAAAATGAATGGAACGTGAAATCAAATAAATTGAAATGTTTTGATGGTTAGAATACCATAATGTACATTTTGGTAAGAGGAAAAACACAGGCGAGCGCGGAGCATGAACGGAAGTTTTGATGTATTCAAATGATTAGAAAACAGGACATTTCATGCGTTCCTCAGGAACACAATGTAATAATTCATTGGGGAAAAAATGATGCGAGCGCGAAGCGCGAGCGAAAATTTTGCTATGTATATACAGACCCTGATGCTTGAATTTTGAAATTTTGCTCTATCTATATAGAGACCATATTTTAAAAACCTATTTGTTGCCCCCTTAGTTTCAGGTATATTCGGCGCCCCTTATAGTTTCAGATCATCTATAAGTGTAAACTCAATTTGGCGCCCCTAATTTTAAAATCGATTTGACATCCCCTTAACTTCAATTCAGTGCCCCCATAAGTTTCAGGTCATCTTGGCGCCCGTACGTGTAAGCTCAATTTGACGAAGCTAATATGTTGAACATAAATTTGAAATGCAAATATATATATATATATATATAAAAGAAATAAATAAATAAAAAATGTAACGTGAAAACAAGTAAATTTAAATGTTTTGACTGTTAGAATCCCATAATGAGAATTCTGGTAAAAGAGGAAAACATAGGCGTGTGCGAATAGGGAACGGAAATTTTGATGCATTTGAATGATTAGAAAAACAGGTCATTTTACGCGTTCCTCGACACAATGTAATAAATCAATGGGAAAAGATGATGCGAGCGCGAAGCGCCTGCGAAAATTTTGCTATGTATATACAAACCAGGAGGCATGGAATTTTAAAATTTTGCTATTTCTAGATAGAGACCATTTTAAAGACCCCTTCTGGTTTTGTGTGTGTGTGTTTTTGGGGCCCCTTAGTTTCACGTAAATAGGATATTTGGCACCCCTAAGTCTCACGTCAATTCGGCGCCCCTACATTTTGAGCTCAATGTGGCGTCCTTTAATTTAAGATCGATTTGGCACCCCCTTAACTTCAGGTTAAATCAGCGCCCTTAAGTCTCAGGTCAATTCAGCGCCCCTTAAGTTGCAGATCATTTTTGCGCCCCTACATTATTTTGATCTAAATTTGGCGCCCTTACGTTTAAGATCATTTTGGCGCCCCTCTAGGTTTAAGTTCGATTTGGCGCCCCCTAAATTTCAGGTCGATTTTGCGCCCCTAAGTTTAAGTCAATTTTGCGCCCCTCCTAAATCTAAGGTCGATTTAGCGCGCTTAAGTTTAAGGTCGATTTGGCGCCCCATCTAAGTTTCGGGTCAATTTGGCGCCCCAAGTTAAGCTTATTTTGGTGCCCCTCTAATTTTAAGTTTGATTTGGCGCCCCCTAAATTTAAGGTCGATTTAGAGCGCTAAGTTTAAGGTCGATTTGGCGTCCCACCTATGTTGAAGGTCAATTTGGCGCCCTATGTTTAAGCTCAATTTGGCGCCCCTCTAAGTTTAAGTTTGATTTGGCACCCCCTAAATTTAAGGTCAATTTAGAGCGCTAAATTTTAAGGTCGTTTTGGCGTCCCGCTTATGTTGAAGGTCAATTTGGCGCCCTTATGTTTAAGCTCAATTTGGCGCCTTAGTTTAAGGTCCATTCGGCACCCCTAAGTTTATTGGCGTTGCTTAGTTTACTGTCGTTTGGCGCCCCCTAAATTTTTTAAGGCCGCCCCCTTCCCTCCCCTTTTTCAATTTGGTGCCTTACTTAGTTTAAGGTCGATTCGGCGCCCCTAAGTTAATATCAATTAGGCGCCCCCTCAGGTCAGGTCAATTGGGCCCCATCTAAGTTTCGGGTCAATTTGGCGCCCCTACATTTAAGCTCAATTTGGTCCCGTAGTTTAATGTCGATTGGCGCGCCCCTAAATTTCAGGTCGATTTGGCGCCGCCTATAAGTTTAAGGTCAATTTGGCGCCCCTAGTTTACTGTCTATTTGGCGCCCTAAATTTAAGGTCGATTTGGCGCCCCTAAGTTAAAGGTCAATTTGGCACCCCTTAGTTTACTGTCAATTTGGCGCCCCCCCCTAAATTAAAGGTCGATTTGGCCCCCCTAAATTTAAGGTCGATTTGGCGCCCCTATAAGTTTAAGGTCAATTGGGCGCCCCTAGTTTTACTGTCGATTTGGCGCCCCTAAATTTAAGGTCGATTTGCGCCCCTAATTTTAAGGTCAATTTGGCGCCCCTTAGTTTACTGTCGATTTGGCGCCCCCTAAATTTAAGGTCGATTTGGCGCCCCTCCCCCCCCCCCCCCAATTTCATGTTCGATTTGGCGCCCCTAAGTTTAAGGTCAATTTGGAGCCCCTTAGTTTACTGTCGTTTTGGCGCCCCCCCCATTTTTTAAGGCGCCCCCTTCCCCCACTCCTTTTTTCTCCTCTCTCTCTCTCTCTCTCTCTCTCTCTTTTTTTTTTTTTTTTTTTTTTTTTTTTTTTTTTTCTTCCTTCCTCTTCCCCCTTTTTTTCCTTCTTCCTTTTTTTCTCCTTCTTTCTTCTTTCTTTTTTTTTCCTTTTTCTCCCTTTTCTTCCTCTTTTCGGCGCCCCCTGCGCGCCCCCGGGGCCCGGGCCCGTAAAGCCCCCCCCGGAATACGCGCATGAGTACCACTTCATGAATAGAGACAAACGTTTAAATCATCGGAAACATTTCATCTTTATTTTATCAAGTGGGTTATTTCTTATCTGATTATCTCCGAAGAACACTGAACGTTTAATTATACCAGTATCATATTTCATATGTTTTATAGAACCAGTCAGTTAATAATTTGAGCAATTTGAACATTTGTGAAATCAAAACCCTTGATATTTTTTGTATAAATTGTTTTACATATTAAACTGAGAATAAAGACAAGGAAGAAGATATTTGGCATAAATAGATATTTATTGTTTTGGGTCAAGTTTGTAATTTTACAAGAGAATCTTACTACTTTAACAAATTAATGCTCATCTGAGTTCACTCAGCTGTAACATGCTTTTAGGAGGTTTTAGGCAACAATGTCATTTTTTTGAAGCTCATAAACTTAATGTCATAACTTCGAAATAATGATTTCTGAACAAAAATTTAAATTTTACTTTGCAGTAATTTTGTGCACTAAAATCATATCAAGAACAAATTTGGGAGTAGGGTCTATGTTTATAACCTTTCGAAATATATTTTACCTCCTTCTGAGCTCAACATATGTTGTGTGAAATATATTTTCCCATGACATATTTAGAGCTCAGAAGTAAAGAAGACAAATTTTGAAAGAAAATGGGGGAAATCTGAAAATTTGTGTACAAAATGAATGGAGAGTTGTCCATAAGATCAGCCATTTGAAGCCGATGATGCCAATTTGAGGATCCCCATAGAAGGAACAACTAGACTTTTCAAACTTCCATAATTCTCTTATTTTATAACCGATTTTGATGAAACTTTTTTTAGATTGCTCCTCTCATTTTCCTCTTTCCTGTAAGGTTGATTCTCTCCTTGGGTTGGATTCCCCTTTAAGACTCCATCTAAAATTAAACATTACCCCAAGCTATAAATAGTCTATGCGAACATACACATAATGCATCATGACATATACATAAATCGGATAAATCCTTTTTTAACCTTTAAATGATATTCTCACTATATCATGGAAATATTATTCCTAGATTAATTGAGGTAAACATCATTATCATGATTATATATGTCAGTAGTTTATAGTTTAATACTATAATTGTAAACATAATTATTCATAGCAATAAAGAAGACTACTGTCACAACGAATGGCTTATTTGCATATGAATAAATTTATCTTTTTAAAGTGGTTGAAACATCAACTTGCTAAGTTTATATCTTTTAAAAATTCACCTTTTTAGGCTTCCATAAAAGAAACATAATTATCAGTCATTAAGTAATGACATTAATTAATTTCAGAGATAATTATAATCTTCCATGCTTTTATGCAATTCAAGGGTTCATTTGTGAACTTGACTCTCTCAATGACAAATAGACAAAAGTACATTATCATTAACAAATCAAATACAAATCTCTAATTCAACTTACAGTTTGACGTGTGACTTCCAGGAATCAAAAGAAGGCCTCAACTCTAGTGGGAACGTTCTTGAACTCCATGGACTTCAAAATGCAGCGCAAAACATGCCATATTTGATTTTCAAAACGGTATTTTCACCACCACCAAACCCATAGGTCTTGCCTCTATGACTTCCTAGTAGAGAGTGATTCTAAATGCAATGCTAGGCAAACCCACCCAACAGAATAATGTTGCACCTGGATTAACTATGTGGAGTGCGGTGAAGCCTAGCTCATAATGTATTCATTCCTTCCCTCTCCTACATATAACAAAGGGATGATTTAATTGAGGGGATAGTTTGACTTTCTAACAAAGCATATATCGCGATATGACTGAATGATATATGGGCTAAATGTTCTGGGCAACAACATTCAAAGCATGATAAAATTAATTTTAAAAAGACCACAAAAATGTGTAGGATGATTTAAAAAATAAAAAATAAAGTAAGTTTCCCTTTTAAAAAATGTATTGATTCCCAAACCACGAGTTGAAAAAATCTACATATAGATGCTTTTAGGAAGTTTTACCAGCTACCATTTGAGCAAATGTTATGAAGAAAATTTTGAAAAATCCTTTCATGCTCTAATGGACAAGGTCAATAGTTGGTTGGTAGTTAATATTTTGGCGTGCGATTCTGGTCGAATATAGCCGAGACGCCATCGACCATGTCTACGTGCTGGTTGCTATGAGTAAGGTCAATAGGCAACAAATGATAATGATGATAATAATATCAGTCAAGCCTTTTGAAGTGCAATACCAGTTTCACGTCATCAATATGTTCTTCATAATGTAATACGTTATCACTTATAGTTTGGCGTATACAGAATGAGTCAATAAAAATGTCCCATCATTTTGAAGGTGTCTTGTGAAAAGTATGATCATCCAATCACGAGTTTTATGATATGTCTTGGTAAAATCATCCTCCAAGCATTATGTTCGCACCATTTTCATTTGGATCTTTGCACGCATGACTGAATAACAGACAATCTTCAGAAGACGGTAAGACCTCATTTGCGCCAAGTGGCTGGTTGAAGATTAAAAGCAAATGTGGACAGAATATGTGTAAACGAGCAGACGGCAGATCACATTATCTACAGCTGCCCTGACCTCCAACCACCAGATGGGATGACTGACCTAACAAGCCCAAATGATGCACAAATCAATTGGCTCACCCAACTTCGAGAAATAGCCTGACTTACAACACTACTTACTACTATAACTCATACGAAAGAAGAAGAATCTATCAATCAATCAGTCGCATAAATTAGACAATCAACACCCAGCTAGCAATCATTTAATCAACAGTGTACCAGTCTCCAAATGTTTCAACTAATCAATCAAACATTACATCATCTTCATATTTCAATTTCAGTTATTTCAGTCACCACGTCTTACGGTTATCCAATAAATCAACCAACTATCCACAGTCATTTTAGCAATTTGGACTTTAATTTGTAAAGGAATATGACAGCGTGACACAAATTTGTGAAATTAACATGTCAGTCTTTACTCTAATTCTCTTATTCTCTATTTTGTAATGTGCTAATTCGATGCTACAGTGCTGTTATTCTTTTCTTTCTTTTTTCCATTTACTTTACTTTTTTTTTTTTTTTTTTTTTTTTTTTTTTTTTTTTTTTTTTTTTTTTATTTTTTTTTTTAGGGGGGGGGGGTTAAACATCAGTGACTTTGAACAATCCCTTGAATGGATAGTAAAGAATCATAATATGCCTGCCCCACATTTCAAATACTGTAAGATTATCTAAGCATCTCATTGAATTACTTAATATCCAGGTAGGATTATGTAAATTGAATACTCTACAAAATGCTTGTTGAAAAAAAAAGAACGTCACTGATGTTAGACATTCAGACAATCCAAAAGATCATGAAAACGATCATCAAAACTGATCAAAAATCTTACCCTGCATCTCACCCGTTCTGCACCCCATCCTGACTACCACTAACACACCACTGAATAAACCTTGGAAAGTTACAATGGTATAATAGGAAATACATATTCCTGTTCACTCATGCATGAAAATGTTATACCCAATTCCACAAATTTCACTTAGCAAACCCCAACTCATCATAATTGATCAGTAACTCTGCATATCATCCTCAATTCCATAAGCTCCAAATGACTTTGCTCATACAAATCGGTAGGGCAATTCCTGCGCACCTTAATTTCCATATCCTTTACAAAAGTGAACGCTGCTCATTCATGCATGACTTATTTTCGGACTTTTTGATGTCATATGAAATTTGGGATAATGAGCTTTCCATACATGTAAATTTCATTACCTAAAATCATATACTTTTTATTTGGCAGCCATTTCAAAAGTGTATACTTCTTTTTGGGACGCACTGTATACATGTATACGAGAATTCTTATTTTTATTTTTAACTTGATTTATCCATGGATACATTGTTTTTTTAATCATCGGACCTTCATTCAATAAATTAATCATAATTAACTGAAATTTATATGAGGCGCTGTACGTTGTCGATTTGAAATGCAAATAGAAGACATTGATACTCACAGAACAACCTGATGTCTGTAACATTGTGAATCAGTATACCCTTGTAGCTTGATACCCTGCAGATATATCGACCTTGTTCTGCTAAGCTGACTTCCTTGATGATCAAAGAGAAGTTTTTGTTCATCTCCATGATCTGACATGGCCTAGCACCTTTACATAAACCAGTAACAGGGTCTCCTGGAATCCAAGAAACCAAACTAGGTGCAGTCGCTGGATCATCTCCCTTTTTCCAGTAGACAGCTAGTGGTGTTCCACGAAACTGGCATTTCAATTCAACTCCATCTCCTATCTGTACCGTTTTCTGTAAATCGGTATACACTACGTCATCTGGAATGTCGCCTAATACACATAAAGAAGATAATTTTACATAATGACACATACAGTACTGATCACATATCATAAGTGTAACAGTCACCCACAAAATATAGCATTAAGTCAAGACTAAGTACTATATTACTAATAAATTAATCTGCATACCCCCCCCCCCAAAAAAAAAAAAAAAAAAAAAAAAAAAAAAAAAAAAAAGACAAGACAAGACAAATCAAATCAAAACCAAACATAACAGAATCGCAGTGAATACCCATCATGCCCATGTCATGCATATCGAAGTCTTGGAATATTAGTCCCAACGTGATAAAATTGTGATGTAAGAAATTTTATGCAACAACGTCCAACTTCTTGACATGATTATCGATTAATCGAGGTACACTCATGAAAATAATTAGAATAGTTTTTCAGTTTTACCTGAAATGTAGCATGCAAGCAAAATAAAGCTTATACCTTCTATGAAAGGCATTCTTTTCCCCATAGCCGCCATTCTCAACTAAGCGATATGGGACGCTGTTATGTATAACATTTTAACACGTTAATATTAACTAATAATGTCATTAATCTCTATATTGGCATTTTTCTTGTTTACTCTTAATGGCTTTAATTTTGCACAATACATGTACGTTGTCTTTGTTATGATAGTAAAATTAAACTTTATTTACTTTAGATATCTAAGAAGTTCTTTTGAGAGGTTAGAGTTTAAAAAGTACTGAGAGTGATATTTAAAGTGGGATAAACTTCAGGGACGGATCCTTGGAGGGGTAGGCTTGTGGGCTCGATCCCCTCTCCACAACAATTTATAGGGGAAAAGTGCATAAAATCATAATTATTGGGCCCTTGCCCCCAGCAACGTGATTTGAAATAATACTACTACTAATAAAATTAATTGACCGATCCAAGTGAAAAGAGTAACAGCCCCTCACCACCCCTATTGCTGTAATTTGAATAATGATGGAATATCAGTCAGCCGGTGTACCGGCGAGATAAAACAGAGTGCATGCTGATAAGAGCGGGCTGTAAAACGATATCACGTGTGTATTTAATGATAAACCGCGGATATAAGTAGGTAATTGTAGTTTAGACTTAATATTTATATGAGAGGCACAGGGCAATATTCACCCACGTCCATTTGTACTACTTTTGATCATGGCGTTATATATAATTGAATATTTGAAATAAATAGACGGCAACAAAAAGCTGGACCGACTGAATGTTTAAATATTAAATCTCCAATAATCACCAATTAAAATCTGTTTTATTCCGGCACGTTCGGTAATACTTATTGACAGTGTTTCTAGTGATTCTTCCTTCAAAAGAACCAACTCATGGGGTGTTTGAGAAATGAAAAAAGGAACTAAATGAGGAAACACATAACAAACTGCTATTTATTTAAACCAAAAACAGTCTCTCGACTGTGATTTAGAATCTATTCCATCCAGCCTCGTACATCCCATTCCTTTATACAAAATAGGGTGTATAGTTTTGGTAACAAAAAATATCGGCATAAAACCGATTAAATATAGTCTCATGTTGTTCACATTGCACTAAAAGACATGTGTGAGAGATTTTGTGATATTCCTTTCACGATTTCCGGTGAATTTCAGTGAAATGTTTGAATCCAAACACAATTTGTAACGGTTTTGAGACCTTTGCTGGGTTGTCCTGTCCCCCGAACTTCCCGCATGAATGGACCGTAGCGATTGTGTGTATCACCCACACAAGAGAATCCCAACTGGTTTTCCATGTGAACGCCGAGTACACACAAAGATGTGTCGGATCCCCGACTTATCTTTTTTTATACTATAATATCGTGAAATAAAGACATTAAAACGAGATTCCATGTAGTATAACTTTCTTTGTTACAGTTATAGGATTCAGTCTTTCATATTATCTAACTGTGAATCGAAATTAAATTGTTCCTTCTCCCAACACTATACACCAGCTTTAACTGTTAAAACTCACTCACCATGGAAACCCACAGAATATTAAGAATTAAATTGATTTCATTATGTTCCTAATTGTAAATATAAAGACATTTATTCTAAACTTTCATCAGTATAACGAGTGTTCAACAATAAAAAATGACAATACACTTAGAAAAATGTCAATATAAAGAAAACCATATTATGAACCCTAAATTATTATATACACATTCTGGTAGCATTTCTGTGTGGTATGTCTTTACACTTGGATGAACACTGCGCATTGTTTGCGGTTATGTAAATTTTGAATTGCGTCAAAGTGGGGATGAAAAAAAAACCAACAAAAGCTATCCGAAATGCAACTCCATTTTGACTAAAATTATTATATCTTTTACACTGAGCTACGTCAGTCTGATATGAGTACGTCCGAACAAAGATTGATAACCAATTATGATTACGGATTTGATGGGAAATTATACGAACATGTGCTAAATATACACGTATCGGACTCGTGAGGAAACGGTGACTCGGGAGTCAGAGTTGAAATTTACACACGGCAGAATTAAAAGTGCAAATAGTATGGCATTTATATGTAATTTAAGGCAGGTTATATGGTTTGTAATGATTAATGCTTTAATATCTGCTATAGATTAATGAGAGCTCCATAGACCAATTTAACTTCAGACCCACCCGATCACTAATACCTAAATGTCAATAATGAACTTTCTCACTTTCATTAAAGAAAATCCACTTTAGGGACCATAATTGTTCCAAGCTCAAAAGTTTTCGCAATTTATACGTAAAATAGATAATGAGTAAAGAAGACCATCTCATTTTAGCAATGAAACCGATTTTCCATCGCAAATGTCGGGTAAAGTGGAAATGTAGATGACATGTAAAGAATCAATTTTTTTTTTTTTTTTTTTTTTTTTTTTTTTTTTTTAGAATATGATGAAAAAAAGTCAATGGTTTATTTTCAGTCACTTATCGTTAAATAGGAATTTATAGAAAATGCAGGATAAGTTTGGTAATATGTGACTGTAGTGAAAGCATTCACTCGGCTTTTCGTCATTTTCTACAACAACAAAAAAGTTGCAAGAACTGGATTTCGAGTTCAGTCATTTCATTCGTTGATATGAATTGTACCCCCCCCCCACACATACACACAATATCATAAAGCTATCGATGTCAAATTTTGATTACCTGGCTGTTGTTGTTGTGGCGTGCACCTGGAATGAACCGGGGTTCGATGCCGAATCACGACTATTCGATGATGCCCCTTCTGAGAGTGGAATTTCACTCTTTGCTGAGAGCAATTTCACTCTTATACATTTCGAGAGTATAATTGACTTGATAGAAGGTCGATCCAACAGACTGAAATATGCAAGATGGTTGAAAAGTCCCATTGTTTTTCAAATTGTATTTCATGCAAATGCCTGCATATCTAATCTCAATGTCATCTGCTATGCCATTAGTCTCTTAAAGCAACTATTGAACTTCAAGAAATAGACCAATTTACTAACATATTCAAATTTTATGCATACTCTTTTTTAACAAACTAATGTTTGCAAAATGAATTCAATGAATTGTAGTTCATTATTTTACTATAGGTTGTTTTAAAGGTGTCGTCAGGGAAATGTATGCATTGTATGAAGCTTCCCGCTCAATCCTAAAAAAAAAAAGTTAAAGTCTCGTTAAGGACAGTTGATGTGGATACCAACTTATTGGTAATTGATAATCTTGGTGAAATGAAATTCAATTCTTAATAAATAAAGGGAAAATTATGAATGAGTATATGTAAGGGTGTGTGCGTGTGTGTGTGAGGGTGTTAGGGTGTCTGAGTGAGGATGTGTGTGGGGGATTCGGATGGGTGTTTGTATGTGTGTGTGCTTTTGTGTGTGGGGTGTCTTTCTGCGTGCACACAATTTTGTTACATTTTTTACTCAGCCACTTGAAGCAAGTAAGATTTTACTGTCTGCTCAAGATGTCTGCTATCAGATCACGCTCGAAAAAAAAAAATGAAAAGGATGTCGGAACATGTTTGGGTGATTAGTAGTATTCTATTAAGGATATATCAAAGAAATGGGTTTTTCTGATTTACTCTGAAGTGGATTTTTATTGGAACATCACTTTATTGAGTATTGATAATTCGACAATGAAGGAACAATGATATTAATTTACAAACATTCACATTTAGTACAATACATTAAAAAAATAGTTCAAAAAAAAAATTAATAAAAGCCCAGGACTAGATCACATTAATATTTTATGAAAAGCATTTATAACATAATTACATTTTTAAAAAATCATCAAAATTAATTAGTTAATTAACCGTGGCGGTTGAGATGATCTATAAAATACAGTATCTACAAAATACAAATCAACGTAATTATTCACAAATTTATATGAAAACTTACCAGACCTGTGGGGTGTACCACAAAGACTTACGATTGATTAAAAGTTACGATTGATTTTTTCTTGGTAGCCTCATCATGGACAGGATGCTCCAAAGTTGATGATTTTAATCCTAACTCTAGCCCTAACCCTACTCTTAATCACATCCAAATCCTCATCTATGACTGTACCTGGTTTCCAAATGAGGCTGGCGAGAAAAAATCAATCGTAAGTCTTTGTGGTACACCCCACAGGAGAAGAAAAAAAACAACGTAAATATGATAAGTTTCATGTCACTTAATATACACCCCAAAATAACTCGTCAAATGATATCCTGTCTATGAAAATCATAAGGTCCGACATGATTGTTTATACCTTTTGTTGATAATCTATTCAGAATTTCCGATTCGGTTCATTTAATGCGGCGGTCACAACTCGTCGTAGCCTACGGGGCACTTGCCAGCGACGTAGCCTGCGTTGCATGTGCAATGCACGCACAGGTCCTGGGTCATCTTCTGCAATTCCTGCGTTTCTGTAGTAAGGGTATTATAAAAAACTTCCTGCACGTCGTACATGAATTGTACCTGCAAGGTACCTCCGCTGCACGAATTTTCTACGAAATCCATCGTAGGGAGTTGCACGTCGATGGTACGGCGAGTTGTGACCGCCGCATAACCTCACAAGTTTCCGCTCACATGAATTTAGGCGTGCAGCCCCAAAATATAGTCCGTTTTTGTGCCTCCTTTGTGTTTATAAATACAAAAAACATTAACGTGTGGGGGGGGGGAGGCTGGGTTACACGGTACTGCAAATTTGAATGGCAATCACGTATGTTCATAGCGGCAAGACTGAACGGGTCGCCATTTTGAAAAGAATCAATGCACCTGAACAATGCCATGAACAACTGAACAATGCCATTACATGAACAATGCCGCAAGCGCATGCCTAACCCTAATGAATATTCATGAAGCTTAGTCCCACGCTATGTATTTTGTGTATGTACTTAAACGACGATTTACAAGAAAGCACACAAAATACATCTTTGCCAAATATCACATAAACATCGTAGATATACTTTTAAATAAGATACAAGATACAAGATAGCCACAGAAATTCAGAGAAGACGACGAACTGGGTTGAAAGTTAGATGTTCCAAAAAATCAAATTATGATAGTAGGCTTGCTTCAATTACGTAAATCATCAAATTAGTTTGTAATTGCCTTTGGAGCCTGATTACCTAAATTGTTTATATTGATGGAAGATTAAAGGGAAAACGTCACAAAAATTCGTAAGAAGAACATTTTAAATCTCATTAGATATTTTACTGAATTTTTTTTTTTTAATCAGCCTTGGAGTGAGACAACCTCGCATGACCTTGTTAGCATAATGATACATTGTCCCACATGATGTATTTTGTGTATGTAATTAAACGACGATTTACCAAAAAGCACACAAAATACATCTTTTCCAAATATCACAGCAACATCGCATTATACTATCACATTAGATCCAAGATACAAGATAGTCACATAAATTCAGAGAAGACGACAAATTGATGAAAGTTAAAATCAAATTATGATAGTAGCCTTGCTTCAATTATGTTAGTCATAAAATGAGTTTTTAATTGCCTTTGGAGCCTGATTACCAAGATTGTTTATTCAGATGGAAATTTTAGGAGATAACATGACCAAATACGTAAGTAGCACATTTAAAATCTCAATAGATATTTTACTGAAAGTTTTAAGAAATTTTTTCAACCTTGGAGAAAGACAAAAAGAGAAAATAATCAGCGGCCTCTTGCGCCCATGCTTGTATATCTGTCAACATGGCCCCGCCTTCAGTTCCCCCATTGGTTGTACATATCATAAACATACGTGCAATATAGACAGTTAGACCGTATTTACCCCCCCCCCCCCCGGCCGTTTTGAGGACCTGTCTACGCCACTGTTCAAATCAAATCAAAATTTGAATTATCATCAAAATGAACAATACGAAACATACATAGGATATGCACATGTATGTACATATCATAAATATACATTAACATTGAAGTATATATATTTGGCAAAATGATTTGGCAAAAGAATTAGTGAAACCATTATCGGGGGAAATTGTGTTGTACTTTCAATTTCATACAGACATAATATATATATACATAAACAAAATATTTAAGCTCGGATTGTACCAGAAAGCATCTAGAACCCCTAAAAACCGGCCGCAAGGATCATCGCGCACATTTCGATCAATTCCACGTTTGTCCTGATCGATCTCCTCATAATTACTCCTTGAAAACACATGGTTTTATAATTCTTATGATCATATTTACTAAATCACAGTATTGAGCACACAATTGTCATTTCTATCAGAGGTACCAGATGGAATTAAGTCCAGTTGAAAATAAAATAGTATCATGCACCATGTTCCTGGTGGAGATCCTCCCACTAACTAATATATTTCTCACAAATTTTGTTACTGTCAAATGAACCTTAATCTATTGGTTTTCAACTGCTTCCAACTGTTTGTGAAAAAGTACTCTTGAAGAACTTTTTTGAAGACTTAATAGGCAGTTATAAGTCTGTTTACTCACAATAGAGTCTATGAAGTTATTTTAAACCCAATGAATGTCTCTGTGCCATCCCCTTATACCCCCGTCACACTGAGCTCGTTCCTACTACGTCTTTGCAAATTTTGCCGAACGGGCATAGTCTGTGTTTAAACTGTGAGGACGTAGTGAATACTTCTTACGATCTGTTTACGAACTACATGGACTAGCTCGGTCGGATTTTCAAAAAAGTGTTTAAAAAATCGGGCGCCCATCTCGTCCTAAAATTTAACGGGGTGGCAACGTACCTGAAACGAGATGGACGTACTACAAACGAAATTGCCGTACTTAAATCGTTCTAAAGATGTGCTAGGACGTTGTATATTCATTATCAGCTTGAAGTTACGAAGACGCATGAGGTCTGGCAAAAACGTGCTAGGTTTTTTTTTTTATGGGAAACGGGCACGCATTTGCGTTCAACACGTTCTAGCCACGGATAATGACGAAGTAACGAGATGAACTTTCTGGAGAACGGAATTTAATGGATTAAAAACGACCCAGAACTAGTTAGGTCGGGACGAAACGCATTGGAAACGAGTTGGAACTGATTAAGAACGGGTTGCAACTAACTGGGGACGAATTTGGATTGTTTCAGACGGGCTCTTTCGGGCATTTTCACCCGATTTTAACTAGATACAAAAGAACTGCAGACGAGGCAGAGACGTGATGGACGTCTTGAGGACTGTATACGAACGTTGTTCATCTTAATCCAGAAATAATTAGGTCAAATGTACGCGTTCTTTTTCGGACCAATGGCCGTTTTTCGTATTTATTCTAAAAGTGAGATTTCTGTTATTGTAACAATTAATGTGTTGCAATTAAACAGCTGACCTATTCGCTTATACTACTATCACACTGAACAATTTCTTACCATGTTATTGAAATTATTGCAGAACGAGCTTAATCTATGTACACACGGAGTGGACGTACTTGAGACCTATTTCAATCTGCTCAGGACATTATAGCACGGGCTTGGATAGCAATACGTTTCAATTTTTAAACAGAACGTTATGTCATAATTCCCATCACACTAAGCTAGTTCTAATTTGTAGGTAGTTCTTGGTGAACGGGCTCAGTCTGTTTACACACGGACTGAACGTAGTACAGACCTTTCAGAATCTAGTACAGACCGTTTACAATCTGTTTACGAACTTGGCGAAAGGGCCCGAACGGAGAGAACGGAAAGGCATTCCGATTTTTTTGAACATGTTTTAAAAAAATCGTACTGGCTTTAGGTTCTAAAATTAAACGTAGTGACAACGTTCCTTAAACGGGTAGAACTTACTCTGAACGAGAAGGACGTACTACGAACATGGTACCTGACTTTTATCATGCTGCGCATAGGCACTTTTAGTGACGGTTTGAACGTGCTACGAACGGTATAGAGTGAACGAGCCGTTTACTCAGTGTGAACTGGATAACAACGTATTGCGGACGCGATAAAGACGGAATTGACGTAACGAGAACTATTATGAACTGCCTGGTATCGTATTCAAGAAATTATTTTTCAAAGTTATAAGTTCCAACCCGACCAAAGCCCGTTCAGTAATTTTTTAAGAACGGGCAAGAACGTTATAGAACGTTATAAAACGACCTCAATGTGACGGCCCCTTAAGAAGTCGGATGGCCTCGAAGACTTATTAGAATTAGTTTTTCTTCAAAGTGGATTTTACACTTAACTTTACCTTATTCATTTATTTATTTATTTATTTATTTATTTATTTATTTATTTATTTATTTATTCCTCTTTCAATCTTTTCATATTTACATTGATATTGCAATTGACATATTTACAACATAATTATACCGATTTGATAATTTATTTTTATCTTCTTCTTTTTAACAATGCTATACAGCGCATCCCCAGATAATGTCCCTCTGATTGTTTGCTAAATAATTTCAATAATAAAGAATTATTGCCAATTTCATATGCATATTTCGCAAGCCCAAATAAGTCTGCGATTGTTGCGAAAATTTCAAAAGTTTCGCTTCATTGGTTTTTGAATACACAGGCTCTTTTGTAAGAGTAGTCATTTTGGGCCCATTCCAAGTTTGATGAAAAGGAATACATTACAAAAATGCCATACATTATTTTGTGCTTCACTTTTATTTCATTTTAACAACTGTGATGTTCATTTGTGCTTTTGTTTTCAAGAAGCAATGTCATATCTTATTGGCCATGAATCTGGACTAGTTCGCGATTTGAGTCTCGAGAGTAGAAGATGGGTCTCCAAAGGAGTCGCTCTGAGTTTGAGTTTGGGTTTGATTTTATTCACGGAATTATTTAAAAACCTGCTATCAACCTAAAAAGCTGCTTTTCAGCAAGGCCGAGCATTCAATACAAATATGCAAACATTTCAATTAAAAAGACTTTGAAAAAAACCTTGCTTGCTTGTAATAAAAAAGAAGAAAAAAATCAAATGTGTCTGGTATTTTCTCACAATCTTTAAATTGAATTTTGGGACGACTCCCTGGGGACCCAGACGACATCGCGGCGACATCTTCCAGACTACAGAGACTGGAGTCGCAAACTAGTCGAGACCGATTTTGTGTATCACTAGTAGACAAAAGAGTATCGGCGATGTCAGGTTGACTGCAGCTACGACCACCGAAGAAGGTACCAGAGGCATCATGTTTTCGGGTTGTTCGTCCGTCTATCCCGTTTACTCGTTATCGCGATATCTCAAGAGCCACTTGAGATATCACCTTTAAACTTAAGGATGGTATGTATCACCACAGGAAGATTATCTGTTTAGATTTTGAAGTATGTAGATCAAAGGTCAAGGGTCACAGAGGTCTAATTGTGATACTCCATGTATTAAGTTTGTTATCGCGATATCTCCAGAACCAATTAAGATATCAACTTCAACCTTGGGGATAGTATGTATCACCAAAGGAAGATGATCTGACTAGATTTTGGAGTATGTAGTTCAAAGGTCAAGGGTATTGTGAAATTTCATGTATTGTGTTAGTTATCGCCATATGAAGACGATCTTATTATATTTTGGAGTGTGTAGGTAAAAAAATTAGGAGGGAATATGATCTAACAAGGTTTGAGGTCACAAGGTCAATGGTCAAGGCCAAAGATGTCTTTGTATAAAGGAAAATGAATAGATGAATGTGCTACACTCTAAAAACTGAAGTGCTAATTTATGGGTGCTCGTATAGTGACTGCACTTGAAGTGCTAAATCAGCACCTGAAGTGCTGTTTTAGCACTTACCCAAGTGCTAATTTATTAACAAAAAATGTTCATGGTCGGTATGGGATTCGAACCGGGTTCACCTTGACATGGAAGAGTACCGCTGACGTTACCAATAGACCAACGGAGATCTCGCTAACTGGCTTTAATTATGACAGCATAGTAGATGATTATGGCAAATTTTAAGAAAGTTCATCATGCAACAATATGATCTGCTAGCAACCGTGAGATGTGAATTGGTCTAACGTGCTCGTCAGTGCTTCTCATGCAGGGGACCCAGGTTCGAATCCCAACGAAGTCACGCCGTTTTTGCCCATTTTTGCTGAAAGTTCAGCTCACGTGAAAGTGCTAAAACAGCACTTTAGGTGCAGCTAAACAGCACTTTGAGTGCAGTCACTATGCAAGCACCTAAAAAGTGCTGATTTTAGCACTTGAAGAGCTAAAAACAGCACTTCAGTTTTTAGAGTGTATATATTTCTGATCTGGCAATGGCGGAGGCATATATTTCGACCGTGCGCGGTCGGGGATTTATCTTGTTAGACTTTTATTTCAATTTCCGCACACTCTGGAGACTCAGGAGACATCTCCACTACTATCGAGACTCAAATCGCGAACTAGTCCAGACTCTTGGCCAATAAGATATGATATTGCTCCTTGAAAAAGCATGAACATCACAGTTGTTAAACTGAAATAAAAGTGAAGCACAGAATAATGTATGGCATTTTTGTAATGTATTCCTTTTCATCAAAATTGGAATGGGCCCAAAATGACTACTCAAAAGACTCTGTGTATTCAAAACCAATGAAGCGAAACGTTGAAATTTTCACAAGAATCGCAGAATTATGTGGGCTTTCAAAATATGCATATGGAATTTGCAATAATTCTTTGTATTTGGAGTTATTTAGCGCCTAATCAGAGGGACATTTTTTGGGGGACGCACTGTACAACAACGTGAAATTGAAAGAGAAGGAGACCGACTAAAAAGCAGAGCTTGTAGAATGAAGGCCTCCTTTAAAATTACATAATGTTATTATGAATTATTACTTAAGTACCTAAAAAAAATAACTGATTCACTATACACAAATCTTTTTTGAATTTAAAACGTTTGTAAGTATATACAGAGAAAAATAATTGATACATAATATACAGTCTGTGTCAAATAAAATGGTACGCCTGATATTGTTTGGTATTTTCATAAAGCAGGACGATCAGACTTTCACCTGCAATTTTTGTCATCACATTCGGTGTTGTACTTGTGAAATATGCCTTTGTGTATAGGTTTGGCATAATGGCCATGAAATGCTCAATTTCGATTTGTTCCTCGTCGCACAAAATTTAGCATAACTTTTGTTTTACGAAAGCAAATTATACAGAACAAAGCGCATCAGCAGGGAAAATATCTTGGCTTTATTTTGGTACCACATACACACATTATTTGAAAATATTTCACACCTACATATTTTTTTTCCTGACTGTACCATTTTTTTTTTTGACACAGACTGTATAACATGCTATTGCAGTGGGAAATGCAATAACCTAGTATGTATTTAAAAGAAAACTTTTTAGTCTTTCTTTGAAGATTTGTATTGAATTACATTGTATAATCTCATTTGAAAGAGAATTCCATAGCTTGAACATTTCTTTAATATCCTGTGCTACATGTTAACAACTTTATTATCGTAAGAGAAATCAAATATCAACGCGTTTACAGTCCACAATAATCCAGTATCATCATTTCCTCGGCAAGATCGTAGAAGCCAGCTTCAAACAATTTATTGGAGATGTGTTTGCGACATTTAGACTTATCTCGTTTGGACGGACGCAGTCGATGGGGTTCATCGAACTTCAGCTTTGTTATCCAGTTCGCCAAAGTTGCTGATTTGTACTGATCATCGTGGAGATCGAGGTTAAGAACTTCACACAGCTTCAACAGCTGGTCCTCATCCAAGTTACTGCATATGTCGCCAATTACGAATATATTGGCTTCCGTTGAACGATGATTTCCTGCATAAAATAAAGAATTGGGATACAATTTCAAGATTTCGTGATGTGTCAAATATAAGTATTTTATCAAAAAATATTTAATGTATATATCTGAGCGCATTTAGTCAGACAAAGAACATTAAGACACCTTTTGAAAATTAGATAAACATTTAAAACAAAATAGAACAAATTATAAAACGCAAAATGAACCATTATATTCATTCGTCAAGCAGTTCCGAACCAAGAACTATGCTATGGTCATGATGGTATCGGTTTTATTGATATATGGATATACCCGTGGCCACTGACCAAGCAGAGGGCTCTCGGTAGGCGAAATATGAACACGAAGTGATTATGTGAATATGATGAAGAAAGATTTTAATTTTTATATCTTATAACCTCGTATCTAAAATGAGTTTTAAATCACTTAAATTTCTGTCATAGTCATTGTACATAATTCAAAAGTAGACGTAGTCTGATCATGCCACAAACCTGCCAAGACATCATATGCACGTCCCTCGCATTCAATATCTTTGAGAGCCTTAGCAAGTTCTACTCTATAGTGATAGTGGATCGGTCGAATCTGCCTCTTCCACATCCTCAGCAGTTTCAAGCGATCTAAAACACCACGAGAATCATGACATTCCGCAAGCTGATCAGGTGGTAAGTGAAGATGGGTAGAGAGAAGTTCCATTGTGGATGGGTCAAGACTTGATGTAATGTTGTGCAGCTCACTCAGGCTTTGCTCAAAATCTAGAAATTGAGAAATAATTGGAAGAAAAGTAAACACAATATATGAAAATGAGTTTACACAGTCAAATAGGAAATAACTCTAACTCTAATAATATTAAAGGTGTTGTTAGCAAAAATGTAAGGTAAATTGTAATATTACATAGATGAATATTATGGAGCACTGAACTTTTGCATTTACATATAATCTACTTACCCAAGATGCGAATTTCAAATGATTTTAGTCAAGATTTACCCCCCCCCCCCTCTCATACGCAGCAATAATAATAAAGTCGTGCATACATGTAGTTTTACGCTCATCTTTTTTTTATTATTTTTTTGTTATGTATTTATTTATTTATTTATTTTTTTTTTTGGCGCGAGCAGAAGTTTAATATTCAAGAGTTGAAATGAAGGTATGGAAACGGCTTGGAAAATATAAATGTAAAAATAAAGCAGTCTGCAACACTACATACTAACCTAGATAGGTTGAAAGAGCAACGTCGAAGTACCCAATATTACGTAGAGCAAAGCAAAGATCCTTGCGCCGATGCGTTTTAAGTTTCTTTGTGCTTTTCCAGAGTTGTAACAAAAGACCAACAGAGCCCTTTGTTGGATCAATGATTGGTTGTTTGTATTTGGTGACTTTACTTGTCTGTAAACCGAGAACCTCTATGACAGGTAAAACATCTTTCATAAGTAAACTGAATGCTATATGGGCTAGTTCAGTTCTGTACAGATATTCTGATGGAGCACTGTTTACAAGACATTCTGGGGAGAAAATTAAAGACAGAAAAGTGAGATAATAAAAATGAAAAAGATGGACGAACCTTTCATTGTGATAAAAATTATGCCAAACTTGAGATAGCAGATGACAGGGGAGAAACAACTTTAAAGCAAGAAAACTCATTTTCCCTCCCCCTCCCCGAAAATATTTATATACGTTATAGACGTTATAAACGTTATATACTTGTATAGCGTACATTATTATTAAAGGGGAATTATCCAATCAGAGAAATTTGGCTTAAGTAAATGGAAACAGACCCCAAAGACATATTGTAAAAGTTTCAGAAAAATCAGACAATGAATAAGAGAGATATGAATTTTCGGATTTTGAGATCACCTATGATATGGAGATCCTCCAATTGGCAACACGTTCATGATGTGTGATGTAATGCAGAGAGATCTTTCCCATATCTATTGTACACATTTTACTAAAATCCTTTTTTTTTTCCTTCAATTCTAAAGGTAGAATATAAAAATTTGTTTATGGATGATATGTTAATATATGAAACACATAATAAATCATGCACACAAAATGTGTTCTATCATTAGAATGAACATAAAGAGACATTTTGAATAGTTTTTGTGCACACCATATGGGGAGTTCTCCCTGTGTGACATCACACATAGTCAGCACGTTGCCAATAGGAGATTTCCTATGTCATCAGTGATCTCAACATTCAAATACTCATAACTTTCTTATAATTTATTAGATTTTTACGAAATCTTCACTGATGTGCTTATTTGATTTTTTCTGCAACCACAGTAAGCCAAATACCTATAAAAGATCAATTCTCCTTTAAGGTGTTAAAGATAAGTAGATGATCAGGATAATTATTTCAACATACAGTATATAAAGAATCAGGCTCATGTTTCACAATGGAAGAGAAGATTACTACCGAGTCCCTAGCCCCGCTTTTGCCAAATGATAAAACTAAAAATAGGAGACAGGAGATATTAAAATAGAACCCATTCCCGTTCATAAAATCAGAAATCTCCATTTTGTCAATATAATTTATACATATTATATCCACCTTGGTGTTTCTAAGCGCTTAGTGTAAACTAATTACCCGGATAGGCTAGGCTACCCTCGCTTCCAAGCGGGACCCATTTGCACCTGGGTGGAGTGGACATAAATACCGGGTCTGGAATCGAATTCACAACCTTTGAATCCCAAGTCAAGTGATACGCCCACTAGATTACGACACTTACGCCATAATCAATGATGATGGTTATGTTAAATCAACATCGAGGAAAATTTGATAGGGGACATTGCAGGTAATATGGGCCAGCAGGTAATATGGGCCACCCGAAGCAAATCATGTCGTGACTGTCGACCGGTGACCGGTGTGAGCACCATAATGTTGTTCATATGAACTGAATACGAAAATATATCGTCGTGAAAGCATCTGATGCCGAAATTTCTCTGAGAAAATTGCTGAAAACCAACAAGGTAGGTAAAACTTACATTTTTTTACCCTGATGTAAAATTTGATATTTCACAGAATGTGATGGTGAAAAAGTGTTTGAGGGGGTAACCTCAATTGTTTTGTATATTTAGTAAGCTTATAGTTTCATTTTGATCATACTAGCGTGTACAAGTCAATTTGTTGTAGTGAAGGGGTGTAATGTGGCATTGAATGCTTGCCTGACACACCAACATTAGTGCAGGTAATATGGGCCATCCAAAATGGCGGAAATGATTCTGGTACTTAGTATTGGGATGAGGCATCAATCTCTTTGCTACAAATTTTGGGGGTATATTCACAGTGTATAATTAATATAAATAACTTATTTTAGGCCTATATTAACTTATATATTGAAAATAATATTTAAATAATATAAAAAACATTTTAAGCAAATTTCAGACATGGTAGAGTCATTGTAGTTTTTAAAATATACATTAAATACATGTGCCCATATTACCTGCACATGCAGGTAATATGGGCACTTTGGTAATGACATCAACATTTGAATATTGCAGACAGGGGGGTTGGTTTTTCTTCACAATAAAAGTTAGAGCAGTCGTTATTGATTCATATAAATAAAGATAAGACTGTGTGTCATTTTGTAATTTTATGCAAATTAGGCAAATGGGCTTAGGGGGCCCATATTACCTGCATGTACCCTACATGTATTTTATTGTATTGTATTAAACGGCTCGTAAAGAACTAGGGTACATGCAGGTAATATGGGCCCCCTAAGCTCATTTGCCTAATTTGCATAAAATTACGAAATGACACACAGTCTAATCTTTTTTTATATGAATCAATAACTACTTCTCTAATTTTTATTGTAAAGAAAAACAATTATCACCAACCCCCCTGTCTGCAATATTCAAATGTTGACGTCATTACCAAAGTGCCCATATTACCTGCATGTGCAGGTAATATGGGCACATGTATGTTTTAAAAACTACAATGGCTCTACCATGTCTGGAATTTGCTTAAAATGTTGAAAACATTAACTTTAAGATAAAATTTGAAATTATAAGACCCTTCAGTAAATCCTTTGACTATATATTTCTTTGTTATGTATTTTGTATATTATTTCTTTTTTTAAAATATTATTTAAATATTTTTTTCATTATACAAGTCAATATAGGCCTACAGTAAGTTATTTATATTAATTATATACTGTGAATATACCCCCAAAAATCGTTGCAAAGAGATTGATGCCTCATCCCAATACTAAGTACCAGAATCATTTCCGCCATTTTGGATGTCCCATATTACCTGCACTAATGTTGCTGTGTAAGGCAAGCATTCAATGCCACATTGCACCCCTTCACTAAAAAAAACTGACCTGTACACGCTAGTATGATCAAAATGAAACTATAAGCTTACTAAATATACCAAACAATTGAGGTTACCCCCTCAAACACTCTTTCACCATCACATTCTGTGAAATATCAAATTTTACATCAGGGTAAAAAAAAATGCCGTAAGTTTTATCTACCTTGTTGGTTGTCAGCAATTTTCTCAGAGAAATTTTGGCATCAGATGCTCTCACGACGACATATTTTCGTATACAGTTCATATGAACAA
This sequence comes from Paracentrotus lividus, assembly GCA_940671915.1. Classification (NCBI taxonomy): domain Eukaryota; kingdom Metazoa; phylum Echinodermata; class Echinoidea; order Camarodonta; family Echinidae; genus Paracentrotus; species Paracentrotus lividus. Next base: position 11,284 of record CALNVZ010002000.1, on the reverse strand, counting down.
CATTATGGTGCTCACACCGGTCACCGGTCACCGGTCGACGGTCACGACATGATTTGCTTCAGGTGGCCCATATTACCTGCTGTCCCATATTACCTGCATGTACCCTAGTATTTTACAATACAATATTTTTATGACAACATATCTTGTACATTTAATTTGATGTCATAGGTGTATTGCACCTTACCCATCCTGGTGAAACTGCAAGAATCTTCAGAATTGAAGGAGGCAGTAAATGATACTAAGAAGAAAAATTCAATTCAGTTCAATATAATTTTCATTCAACGTTAATGGGTCATCAGATTTTAATTACGGTGTAAAAATTACCCTCTAGATCAATGCTTTGTAGAGCATTTCTTAATGCCTCACGACATTTTCCTGTTTCATGTTTGTCCCTCCATTTTTTTATCTGGTCCTCAAACAAATCCTCCTGCTCCCTGTTTATTCTAAATCTCGAGAGTAACTTTTGCATCTGATCTTCTGATTTGACGAATGAGGCTACCGTCTCAAGCTCTTCATCTTGAACATCAAGTGCTGCAGACTTATCTACAGTAACAATATATATATGTTTATTAATAAGCTGGTAGATTCATTTGAATTAGATATTTAAAAAAAAAATGTGTGTTTTCTTGGAACGTGTACGGCTAAAGTACATACCAGTATTTCACTATACTATGTAATATTTCAATGCGAAACTATAAATGAAGTCAAGATGTTAACTAAGGCATGTTTTAAGTATTTCCTTTAACACAGACACTCATCTAATCATATTTCAAACTCTATGTAATCAGTTTGTACCATATATTTCAATTTCGGTATCGGATTTATTTATTCATTTAAAAAAAACATTTTAAAGGTATTTAAACCCATATAAAATATTTGGTGTTAAATGAAAATTGAATGATTTTTCGTTTTCAGTAAATCCTTGATTAAGTTTGTACATTCATGACTTTATAGTAGGCCTAAGCAGGGGATATGGCAACAACTGAAATCGCAAATGGGTAATAATGTCAAGGTTTAATTAGTCAATCAATTCCCCCGAAACAGTGTTATCATTGTATACATAAAGATACATAACTCGAAATTGAAAACACTGAAATTATAGTGTATACATTAAAAACTAATCATATTATGTTTGTTGATGCGTTGCAGAGACAAATAATTAACCAATATATTACTGGAAGGCAAAATTCGTAAACATTGTCTTTACGTTATAATATGGCTGCATACATAACACTTGAATATTGATATCAATAAGTCCATCGCCCTCGCGCTAGCGGTGGTAGTCTAGTTCTGGACTCTTGACAAGCTTTAGTTAATAACCCGCTAGATGGCGCGTTTGCCCACTCATCCACTCTCCCCACACAATCATTTTCTTCACTCATTCACCTACCCAGTGGTGGGTAGGTGAATGAGTGAAGAAAATGATTGTGTGGGGAGAGTGGATGAGTGGGCAAACGCGCCATCTAGCGGGTTATTAACTAAAGCTTGTCAAGAGTCCAGAACTAGACTATAGCGGTGGCAAGAAGAGACACAGCAAATGGAAGGTGAGCTACGGCATCTACATCTACAAAGTCCTCAAGCATGATCACCCTGACACTGGTATCTCCAGCCGGGCCATGACCATCATGAACAGCTCTGTCAACAACACTCATTTAATTTCAGTGTATTTTTTAGTTGTATTTATTATGTGCCAGAGATAATAATCGTTAAAAACGCATTTCCAATTAATTTGGCACTATACAGGCACCGATATACTAAATATAGTTCAAAACGGCTAGAAGTTCGTGAATGAAACATTTGTTTACATGATTTATGTTTACTTTCTTTTACCATATTTTGTATTTTCCATTTCTTTTTTCAGACATGATAGAAGCTCTTCCAAGGACTTGAAAGTTGATTTGGTTGTCATATTGGTGTCTCTCCACTCCCGTAGGTTCTGCTCAGTGATGTCAGTCATAGTGGCTTTCACATTGTCAACGATTCCCACTTTCGCGCAGAACTTTAAACTATTAAAGTCAACAGGAAGGCGCCTTAAATGCTCCAATAATCGACTCAAATCATCATCGAAGATGCTGTCGTGATCTGTCAAGATTATTGAAATTATGTCATGATTAATTATCTTTATTTCTTACATGATACCATTGGTACGATATCGTATAGTTTGCGTACCAGAATAGTGTATACCAACTTTGACAGCTGTGTACTAACACTTTGAAATGTTTGTAAAGTTAATTTTTGTGTTTTAAAAAATAGCTCATATCCGGTGAACTGAAATTTTTTTAAATCTATGTATTTATGAATGTGCTAAAAATGAATGGCCGAGCGCCTCGGCTTAAAAAAAAAATAGGCCTATGTCAAAAGTTTCAGTCATAGCCAGTGCTTCCCGAACATTCATTTATTGATTGAGGTAATCCATGCTGAGTCATTTTATAGATTGGACAAATGTTGTTGAAATGAGGTGCTTTTTTTCCAAAAGTTGGTACTAGGTGATTTTGACTATGTCACAGTCAAAATTCTAAGTAATCAGAAATAGCACAAAAACGAATGGTAACACTGGACAGAATATGAACTAATCCATTGGGTTTCTCATATGAACATTATTTTGATAAGCACTAAAAGGAGACTATTCAGAAAATGCAATCAAAAACATGAAAAACAGCCCAAGTGGTAGTTTCAGCAAAATCAGACAGTGCATATCCGGTGAACTGAATTTTTTTTTAATCTATGAATTTATGAATGTGCTAAAAATGAATGGCCGAGCGCCTCGGCTTAAAAAAAAAATACATGAAATAGGCCTATGTCAAAAGTTTCAGTCATAGCCAGCGCTTCCCGAACATTCATTTATTGATTGAGGTAATCCATGCTGAGTCATTTTATAGATTGGACAAATGTTGTTGAAATGAGGTGCTTTTTTCCAAAACTTGGTACTAGGTGATTTTGACTATGTCACAGTCAAAATTCTCAGTAATCAGAAATAGCACAAAAACGAATGGTAACACTGGACAGAATATGAACTAATCCATTGGGTTTCTCATATGAACATTATTTTTGATAAGCACTAAAAGGAGACTATTCAGAGAAAGGTGCTTCAGAAAATGCAATCAAAAACATGAAAAACAGCCCAAGTGGTAGTTTCAGCAAAATCAGACAGTGCATTAGAGAAAGATACATTATCTAAACGTAATGTGAAAAACGGAGTCATACAGAGACCTTAACTGCCAATGCAACTATTCGTATAAAGTTCATGCCATTGTGAATCACTTCAATAGCTTTATGGAAGGCAGAACATCTACTTTTGGAAATACAATGAGTATCAACAATGAAACATAACATTTTGAATTTTACACATAAGATTTTTTTCGTGAATGATTTTCGAACAAAGAGACGGTGTTGTCACTCATGGGATGTAGGTTATGTACTTGGTCCACTTGTTTTTCTACATTTTTTAATATATATTGACTCTAAATATAAGCCCTCCTATATATTAATGAAGTTATGTTTATAAGAAAATAGGTTTTCAATAGATTTGATTTCATTATCATGAAAAAAAAACACTCTCGATTTTATCCCTATGTCGAAAATATCCACGGGAACTTGTCCTGGAATGAATTAAAATTACAATTTTATTTCACTCTAGAACAGAGAAATAAAATGAAAATCAGCAAGAATAGTAAAAGGAACATCAAAAAACCCAGTTATTGAATACAAGTCAGTAAAAAAAAGTATAATTTAGTAATGGAAAATTAAGCTCACTTTTTGAAAGTTTTCACACTAAAATCTCGCTACAGTCCAAACATGGTTTTCCTGCAAGCATGGGTGTTGTGAACATAGTAAATGGAAAAAAATTTCATATAATCGGTGATCATAACTTTCAAAATCTAGACCTGCTTTTATTGATCTTCTTAAAAAGAAAGACAAGGTATCATACTAATTACTTGCTCTGAAATGATTATTTTTTTAATAGAATTTAAAACTTTAAAGAATACACACCAAATTGGTTTGCACTTTCATGAAGTTCCGTCCCAGGTCCTCCAATCTTTTGACGGAAGAAAATTGTCCCAAAGAAATCTGAAAATGAAAATATATATATTTATAATTGGCACATCTTCCCGATAGAATTCTAAGGCCAACATATTCGGGTATACATGAATTTTCAAAGGTATGCCCAGGTTATATATCCATTTATTTTGCAAATAAGAGAGAGTGTTGGCGTAATAATAAATCTAAAGATACGCGTATGATTACTTTCTGGACGATCTGAAACAATCAAATCAAACGAATCTATATACAACTAGAACTGCAATCGTTGACATGAACGATGTGCCTGCATTGACGCCTTGACTAAAGGATTTCAATGATTATTAAAATGTAAGCATATATTTTGAAATATATTGGGAAACGGAAAGAAGCTTTACATAATATACAAGATCTGTGTGTAAAACGAATACGCTTTGTGTACTATAGTGCAATTTTGAAAACTTCGCTTTCCATATTATCCGGCGTGCAAATGGCTCTGTCAAATTTGCAATTATTAGGCAAGCGGGTATAATGGCTCCAAAAAAAAATGTGATTTACTCGAAATTTTCTGTGACAACCTATATTATATTTGGTATCAATGGAAAGACAATTTCAATCCGGTCATTGTGATGTCAATTTCAGAAGCAAATATTTAACGATAATGACGTAATGCCTTGTTATGTAATCCATTGAAAATTCGCTATTTTTTTACCATAACTTTTTCATGACGTCATCAAATTTTACAAAAATTAACAGATAGTTGTAAAATGTATTGATACATATGCCTGCTAAGTTTCAAGTCCCTAGATTGAATATTCGCAATTTTAGGGGAAGTTAAACTTGATTTCCTGGTATTGTTAATTTTTTACATTCCACGACATTTTTGAGCAATTTGGTCAATGAATCGATATATTTTTCTTTACATTGCTGGAAAGTACATAATCTGAACTACCTAAATCCAAAAAAGGGTACGGTTTTAACAAGGCACAACGCAGATGCAGCGTCTTGGATTTTAGGCAAATTTTGAAACTTTAGAGGGCGCTATTTGCATTTTGCCTATTTTCTGGAGCGTGAAACATATGGAGTGTGTGCACATGTATTAGAATAACATGCCCTGAAAAGTTGAAGCAAAATGGAATTGATTTAAGAAAGTTATAGCAATTTTTGTGTGTTTTTCGTCACAATATTTCATTTCAAAACGGAGTCGATTTTTGAAATTCATTTAAAAATTGAAGATGGTTTTAAAATAAAAAGTTATTGAATGCATATTAAAGGCCAACTCATGGACTGTTTAGTGCATTTTGTTAGAAGTCTGTAGGATTTCGGATGATGGAGCTAGTGAGGCTGGAAAAAATGGCTTTCATATGACCAAAAATAGACAAAATGGCGGATGGACGGTCATGGATGAGTGATTTTGGAAAATGAAATGTCAGGGGATCAATAATGGATCATGGAGGATGTGTGTATGAAATTTGAACGAATTTGGTTGAGCGATGGGACCTGGGTAGGGAGAACAAGGTTCACGTGTTAAATGAATGGCTTTTTGTGGACGAAGAAGAAGAAGAAGAAACCGGAAAAGGAATATGGAACGATATCATAGCATTGTCGCTGGAGCGTCAATGCAATGAACATGCCGGATATGTATAACAATGTTTATGTGATGTTGAAGGGTTGCAAAGTGTGTTTTATTTATTTTTTTATTTGATTAATTTATTATTTATGATTTATTTTTATTGATTTTCAATATGTGTCCTCGCTTAACCGTACAGCATGCCACTCACCGGCTCAATACCACCAAACAGTCGCTTTAATTCAAATTTAGGTTTTATATGTTTTCTGAAACTAGAGATTCCTAGCTTTCCAATGGTAGTAAGCTGTAAAGTCAAATATAACAAAATTTGATATTTCAAATGTCTTTCCTACCATTTACTCTGCTGTCATATTTGCGTTTTTTTGGTGGTTTTCGGAGGACGGGTCTCTTATTACGTAACTACCAAGTTTACCTTGCATGTCATATCGACCAATTTCCATTAGCGCATCATCAAGTTTGCATCGCTTCTCGTAGTTACTACATTCCTCAGCTTCGGCCCAGTTTTTGATCATTGACTTTGAGTCAAACAGCATATTTAGGTTTTCATCTGCAATGTCCAATAGTCTCTTCGGGTCACTAGTCGGGGGTTTTGAAACGGTCAGAGCCAAACGATTACAGTGCCTACCCGTTAGTTTGTGGACGAACCCTTCTACTTCTATGCCAGACACAGGTTTCATTAGTTCCACAGGTACTACATGATAAAATAAAAGGACCGTAATTTTGTAACTAGAAAATCACTACACAATAATATCATGTAAAGATATCATGGCCAGTCATATTTTATTTTCAAATTATCCAAACATATTTACTACATTAACAAAAGCTGTCACATCATATTTAAGAAGTATACACATTTACAGGATGCTTAACATCGTAAAAAATATATATATATAAGAACGAAATATTGTATTATAGGTTCGAAAATGTTTTCTATCGTCGAAAGATGAACTGCAATAATGACAATTTTTTATGAAAAAAAAAATATTTAACGCTAACAACAAGTGAAGATTACCTCTGAAGAATGACCTGTCAACAGGAATGCATTTAGCTCTTTCTAGAGCTAGGCTCAGCATGGCGGCATGATTTTCACCAAACTGTCCTTTACTCCACTGTTCCAGTTTGTCCATGCCTTCTTTGACAGTGTCTTTCATCGGTTTTGAAACCACAGGCATAAACTTTACGTCCTGTGAAAGAATCACTTGCAAAAAGCTTGTTATCATGCTCGAATCCTTAATGTTCCATAATATGTGCTCAAGGGTATCTTTGGAAACCTTGCCATCATATCTGAACCTTCGATCTGTGTTGAAATACAAAGGTAATGTAAAAAAAAAGGGGGGGCAGGTCAGATAAAAGTCATGGTCCAGATGAGTTTAAATCATTAATAACATTTGAATTCATTTTACTCCAATGTTTTCAGTACAAGATCATTGACGCTAAAAACTTTTATTTTGTTGATTTTGTTTTCAATTTTGTCATTTAAAGAATCATTCATTATTTCAATAAGTGACTTTGATCGATTTACTGTCTCACGTTCATCCCCTATTCTATGAATAAATGAGAGTTCAAGAGTACAAAATCATTAATGTTGGTGTATCACTGTGTATAATTACACTGAAAACATGCACACGTCCATTTCTAATGAAATTGCACAACGATATCATCATTCAATAAAAGGGGAATTCCAACGTTACACTGTAAAAAATGTTTGTATTTTTACAACAAATCTGCTGTCAGCAGAGTCGACATAAAAAATGTGATTTAAAAAACAGTTTTGTTGTAAATGTCTCCTTCAAATAATTAAGTGAGTTATACAAAATATACATCAGGAGTAATACATTTGTTCCGCTTTGACCGAATGTGTAAGCTACAGAACTCTAATGATTTTTTCCCCTTTTCTTTCATTAATTATTAGAGGAGAAATTTACAGCAAACCTGTTATTTTAAAATACATTTTTGTATATGGCGACTCTGCTGACATCACTTTTCTGTATTATTTTATTACAGTGTACACTGTAAAAAATATTTGTAATTTTACAGCAAATCTGCTCTCAGCAGAGTCGCCATAAAAAAATGTAATTTAAAAAACAGTTTTGTTGTAAATTTCACCTGCAAATAATTACGTGAGAAATACAAAATATACATCAGGAGTAACACATTTGTTCCGTTTTAACCAAATATGTCAGCTAAAGAACTCTAACGATATTTTTTCTTCTCTTTCATTAATTATTAGAGGAGAAATTTACAGCAAAACGGTTATTTCAAATTACATTTTCGTATGGCGACTCTGCTGACATCACTTTGCTGTATTATTTTTTTACAGTGTACACTGTAAAAAATATATGTATTTTTACAGGAAATCTGCTGTCAGCAGAGTCGCCATAAAAAATGTAATTCAAAAAAAAGTTTTGTTGTAATTTTCTCCTGCAAATAATTACGTGAGAAATACAAAATATACATCAGGAGTAACACATTTTGTTCTGTTTTAACCAAATACGTATGCTATAAAACTCTAATGATATTTTTCCTTCTCAACATTATTCTTAAGGGAGAAATTTACAGCAAAACTGTATTTTAAATTACATTTTAGTATGGCGACTCTGCTGACATCACTTTGCTGTATTTTGTCTGTATTTTTTTACAGTGTACTCACATGACATTTAAGGGAACATTTACTTCTATCATGAGCTCCGAATATTTAAATGCACTACATTAATGTTTTTATATATGCACAGCATTTAGTAGACAAGTTAAGCTAAACAAACATATTTTTCTAATATCAGAAAAATAGTCTGATTTTACATTATGTGGCATGTTATATTTTGTCCAGCGGTCATTTCATCCTTTTGTAATACAAGAATTTTCAGATGGGCTTTAGCTTTCCCCTTTATCGAAATTTTTAGGGGGAATATATTAAAGGAATCATTTGTAATTTAACTTTCGTTATAAAGCATAAAATGAATCAGCAAATTACCTGTAATGTCTTTCCATACATCTCCCAGCTCAACGTGCTCTAGAAGTATCTTCAATGTCAGCAGTTGATCCCAATCAGAATGCTCTTCCTTCCACTTGCAGAACAGATCAAATAATTGGTCATTTGTTTTTGTCTCATTTACATTTCTCACTCCGAGAGCATCTAGAATCTGACGCAATGTGTCTGTATTGTTAACACGGACCAGTGACCATAGTTCGGAGTAAGAAATCCTTCCTGGTAATTAAAGGACATAAGCATAAGAATGGCAGGGGTTCAACACCCAGGGAGTTGAAGACAGCCCCACCCCCCCCCCCCAGAAAAAAAAATATTCCCCCTAGTTTACACCAAGGTTGTCCAAAGGCAAGGGATCGATATATACAAGTATCAGTTGAGCAAGTCTTCGTATATACAATACTATCATTTGATTACTCATTATTCAATTTATTTTCATTGATTAAAAGTGACTACTTGTACATGAATATGATAATGCAGCAATAGTGATATTGTTATATATGTATTATGAGTACTAACCGTAAAAGAATGTTCTATCCAATGGATTGCATTCGGCATTCTCCAAAGCGCGGCTCAACATCACAAGGGGGTTTCCATCTAATGATCCCTTCTTCCATTCTGTCATTATCTCCAAGGCTCTTTCAACAACAGTTTGCTTCCCTGCTTTGACTTCCAAATCTCCTGACTGACTTGGTACCAGGTAACGTAGGAACCGTACAATGTTGTCAGGGCTGCCAGCGTCCAACAGGATTTGCTGACACGTACTATCTGATACCGTGATATTATACTTTTTTCTGTGTTCTGCGGATGTTTCATGATTTTAAAAGTTACATTAAATTGTATGAAACCGCAGATTGAATTTCCAAAACAAAATCATTCGAGAATATACTAGTCATATTTATATAAGAACAATAAGAACATAATTTGCCCTCCCCCCCCCCTTATAGACGAAGCTTGGGCATGCCAGCATGCAAGACCACCATAATAAGGAATACATTTTTTTTTTCCAGCAAAACTGAGAAAACTCAGTATTTACAACTGACATATAAAATATGTACTAGCGAACAGCTATGCCATCGTATATTTTTTAAACAAGCAAAGAATTACAAATCTTCTCACTTATGATTATTTTTTAAACATACATAAGTACGTTAATTATCACCAAAATTAAATTAAAACAATGAAGCAGTGCAAGCGCAATACTTTTCAAGAGGAGTGACTACGTCAATATTTCTATTTTCATTTTTAAATTAATGTTCTATAAAGATATTGTATAAGGGACTCGTATAATGTGTAATCACGTGGCTTGCACCTAACGGCTTACGAAATAAGATAGACTGATATTTGGTCATACGCTAATGATCAGTTAAACACCGTTAAACAAACCTAACAATCGTGGCCAGAATTCTTCACAATCTGCTCTCTCAAGAGCATCTCTCATGATCTTAGCTTGATCTCCTTTGTTGTGTTTATCCTTCCATTGGCATAGAGCTTCATAAACATGTTGTGGAGATAGATTATATTTTTCATCAGGTAGGTTTATTCCCAATTCAATCAGGACGTTTGGAACCTTTGACCATTCACTTCTTTTCATGTGAAAAAGCATGGATCTGAGTTCGTAAAATGACAAAATACCTTCAAGGAAAGAATTTTGGTTAAAGATATATGATATTAATGCTAAAATCATATCTGTTTCAAATTTGATCGAATCAATTATCAAACTAAAAGCGAAATTTAATTAAAGTAATAAGGTATAACTTACACTGTATTTTCTGTGGTTTAAAGTAAATCTATTGTATCTAAATTGATCTTAACTAAGTTAAGAGTCTTTTAAAACATAAAAATATAAATACATAAAGTATGCAATGCATATCTGTAAATGTTTGGATATTTTTGAGATATGTGATTATTTGCAACAAAAAAAAGTATAGTTTCGAATGTAGCTGGGGAATGAGAAAAGGGGAAAATAGAAAAATAGCATGTTGGTTCTCACCATCAAAGAATGTTTTAGCAATATCATGGAACCCAGCTTTCTCTAGAGCAAGACTTATCAGGACAACAGGGTTTTCACTCAGGGCTCTTGCACTCCAGGCCCTCATCGCACTCATGGCTTCAAAGACCCCGTGATCTATGTCTTTCTCAGCATCAGGGTAAAAAGGGTAACCTGGAATCAGCTTTGATAAAAACTGCTGAATATGTTGGACCGTGTCGAAGTCTCGTAAAATTTGTTCCAATGTGCCTTCAGATATTTTAGCTGTAATATCTCGACGTTTTTCTGTAAGTGAATGGGTGTTATAAAGATAAAGTTATTTTATGATTACAATATACATAATCTGTGCATAGACATAGAAGGATTGTTGTGTCCTCATAGTTCCAAATGTGATTAGAAATAAACAATATAAATTACAGGAAAAATTAGCAAATAAAATGGGATTCTATCGGAATTCGAACTTGAGACCTCCTGATTACTAGACAGGCGCTCAACAGACTGAGCATATGGCAAACCTATGTCAATATTCGCCACTGAAACCCGTTAACTTTTCAACGTTTGAGTGGTCAGAAGCTATTCAACCTGACATAAACCCGAAGGATGCTAGTGATCACGGTATTAGTGATGCATTTTTTTTTTTATTCGAATATTTCTGGTCATTTTCTTCGTTGCTCAAAAATGTTGTTCAAAAAAAAAAAATTTG
>CALNVZ010001999.1:0-27971 GCA_940671915.1 Paracentrotus lividus | reverse complement strand
TATCGTTAGCTGTTTCTAAGCGTATCTGGAGCGTACATGTATATGTGCGTATCTGACTGCGTTCGGAGCTGCATGATGAACCCCAAAATTAATGTACGCTTTAACATCTCGCTTTGACGTGTTAACACTATCGCTACAGGGATGCCGGGAAACGTAGTCAGCTGGGTTTGTCACTCCGGGGTAGGCCTATTGAGCAGTATAATTGGTTTCAGCTTTCATTTTCGCAGTATTTGCATCAAATGTCTTTATTTGTTATAGTTGATAGTACATGTAGCCACCTAAAGCAAATATAAAAGATAAGAATAAAGGCCAATGGATTAAAAAAAAAGGTGTATATCTGCAAAGTATAACAAATTTTACAGACCTAGGCTAAGTTCACTAATAGAACGACGCGATTGTTTGAGAATGCTTGAAAGCATCATTTTTAATATTAATATATCTTTATGAGATTCCTTTTCTCTTTTCTTTTTCCCCCAATGAATATATTGTACATGTGAGTAGTATGTATGTACGTCGAGTCCCATAAAAATATGAATATGAAATTATTCATTAATCAATATTTATGAAATATGGATCGATAAATATGGATCAATAAATATGGATTAAAATCAATAAATATGGATTAAAAATCAATAAATACGGATTAAAGATCAATAAGTATGGATTGAAAATCAATAAATATGGATATCTTGATATAAAGTATGGATCAATAATTATGGATTAATGAACGTGATTTAATTATGAATCAATCATTATGAATCAAAATAAAGATAGCCATGAATTTGAAAAAATGAATCAATAACCAAGAAATTTAAAAAGATGGAGGGTTGGATATGAAGAAAATAAAAGAACACAATAGGAAAACTCGTCAACAAACTGACAACAACAGAGGACCGTTAAAAAATCGATGGACTGACGTCACGAAGAAGGGTCCCTATTGTTTGGGCATTGCACAACGGTGAGGAGGGAGGCGTGCATAGACGCGTTCGAGGAGAGTGGTCATGAAACAAAAGAGAGTGGTCATGTAAGTGACGTCACTTTATGAAATCATATTAAATAATAAACAGACAAACAAGTACGTCATCACCACGTCATAGGTTAAATATAGACACACCCATCATCTTTTAAAAATAAAAGAAAAACGTCATGATACGAATATAGATACCCTGAATAAAGGTATAAAATACCTTGGGCGAGGCCGTTGATTGAATATTTCGTCTCTCTGAAACGACCTCTCAGGATCAACAAATATCTGCACCTCTAAAACCGTAGATTCTACATCTAAATAATGATAGAAAATATTGTGAAGATCAAATATTGATGATGAAAAGCAGTATTCAATGCATATTTTGGCTAAATCCTGAGACAAAAAAACCAAGCTTTATTTTTGTTAAGTGTCCGGACACCCAACCCCCCATCCTATAGATATTTTCATTAATTTCGAACCTTCACCAAATATGTCTACTGACTCGTCAGTTCCCGTCGAAAGCGACGGGGGCTGGTCGGTTTACCCGGAATGGAGATTTCCGTGTAACTTTTGATCATCAAGACGTCTTGGGAATGTCAGCCAATAATGGCAATATTAATCATTTGGCACATATCATATAGCTCTGCAAGTGCAAACCAACATCAGTCAGTACTGAAAAATGGCTGTCTGTCGCCCTCTATGTTACTAAGGAAACTCTTCAATAATAATTAGCGAAACCAGCTTTAAACCTACCTCAAAATAAATGAAGATAATCTTCAGTGTCATTACAATATAATTATTCCATTAGACCTATATATTTATAATTTTGTTTAGTAGAATTTTTAGACCCTTTTTTGGATGATATGGCAATTGACTTTTCTGCATTGACTTTCCATTGGATGAAAACTGCTGCAGTATGGTACTTCCCAGTGCAAGGTCACTAATGAATTGACCATGCATAAATAAGTGTAACGTTAAGTTAGATCTACTAAAAAAACAAATAAAGGATCATTAAAGATGCCTCTGATAAAAATGAGGGCTAGACTTCCTTTTGTATACCCGGTTGTTGTATGTCCAGACGGGTTGTTTGTCCGGACAAAGACGGCAATTTTAGGAGCTTTGTGATCAATATTTCATTAATTGATTGAAAATAATATCAGACAATAAAACAAAGCACAAATATTCACAATTATTTTTGCTAGAAATCGATTAGACCTAACTGTAAAGTTAGATCTAATTTACTGCACAAATTTTTTGAAAAATCGAGAGCAAAAGATGATGTTTTTATCTGCTTAAGCGTCCGGACAACGGACCCCCCCCCCCAATCCTACCAGCCACTAAAAGTGAAAAAAAAAAGTATGGATATGATGTATAATTGATTTTTACCACAACGTTTAATTTCCATTCCTACTAACAGTAACATGCTCGGTACTACAGCCCCGTCGCCTTCTGGGAACGGTAGCCAGGCCCAGCCCGGGACCTAGCCCAGCGTGCGCGTTGCTGCGCCTCTCGCCGCTGTCGGAGCTGGCTGGGCCGAGTAACCTTTCTGATGATAGTTTTGACTCAGACCTAAACCCAATTATATTTGAAAGTCCAAGTAAACTTACCTGTAGGTCTAAGTTAGGCCTACATTAAAACAAGTCGTCATGATGAGCACCATATTTCAGCTGAACGATTTGTCAAGGAAATCGAGACGAATTTCCACGTACTTTTCAGTTCACGCATATGACGTGAAGCGTAATAATCGTGCAGCGCGGCCCCGCGCGGCGCGTACGTACGGCGAGAGCGCACGCACAAAGGCCACAGTATAATTCTGACTGATATTATAATTTAACACATGCACTGCTAGTACACCCACATGAAAATATTTAGGAACACACACGCTGAATTACAAAAGTTTTCGGTATTCTACTGTCAATTTCCATAATATCAAGGCATTACGATAGTTCTGAGTCTTCACTGATATCATTTTATAATATATATTACGACATTATGTAATTCATCAGCATTACACTGATATAAAATCATAATTTTTTACAGTATTGTACTGAAACCTATTTCAGAAACAGGTGCAACAACGCAGTCATCAGCATCAATCAAAGATATGGACCCGGATAATGATTGGTGTCGTGACATTCAGACAACGGTTGAAAAACTTGACCTGTTGATGTTGACGGAATACCTGACGATTTTAGAAACAATTATAAGCTTAAACGACCAGCCAGACGATTTGTCAAACATTCTACCGGATTTTAACGAAAATCCACAATTAATAGTACATCAGGCTGTCAACTACCTGGACCCTCAAAAGGTGGAGCGCTTCTACCATCAAGTAGCCAGGGTATTATGGATGAAGCCAGATCTCGTCGATTGCAGGTTCTATCTAGACTACCTGAAATTCATCTTGAAAGGAGAGACGAGGGAGGAGCTGGAGACGAGACGCAAGAACATAGCGAAGCATGTGGAGGGGATAGAAGCAGCAGTAGCGGTGATTTACCGCTCAATGGGGGTGGAATCAGGACTACCACCGCTGACCTGTCCGCTGTAGAAGTACTGATCAGTACACTCGTCCGAAATCTATGTCCACAGAGTTCAAACTTGGAGCTGACGCGAATTCTAAGACTGTGCAAGGAGTTGATGAAAATTGAAGAGTTTGAACAACTAGAGGTTAGCCGTTTGAAAGAAGTAGACAATATACCATTATTTGTCAACATATTGCTTGAAAACATCATTGAACAGAAAAATCATCCCAACATATTTGAAAGGACTCTGGTAACTCTTTGCTATTTTACGAAGGTCTATGAGATGTCACCATTGTCTATTAGTAAAAGAGAGGAACTGTTGTTTAACTTTATAAGCAAGCTTGCAACTTACGAGGTCCCTTGGCAAACGCGTAGAAGAAGTATAGGGTTGCTCCCACTACTGATTAACCCTAGAGCATTGTATGTCATGTTGTATTTGTGTACCAAAGATGTAAACAGAAACCGTCAGTAATTATTTATAATGGAATTAAAATGGAAAAAAAATGATTGTATTGTTATGATGAATAAAATATAGGGTACATGCAGGTAATATGGACCCCCTAAGCTCATTTGCCTAATTTGCATAAAATTACGAAATGACACACAGTCTAATCATTGTTTATATGAATCAATAACTACTGCTCTAACTTTTATTGTGAAGAAAAACAATTGTCACCAATCCCCCTGTCTGCAATATTCAAATGTTGACGCCATTACCAAAGTGCCCATATTACCTGCATGTGCAGGTAATATGGGACATGTATTTAATGTATGTTTTAAAAACTACAATGACTCTACCATGTCTGGAATTTGCTTAAAATGTTGAAAATCATTATCTTTAAGATATAATTTGAAATTATAAGACCCTTCAGTAAATCCTTTGACTATATATTTCATTGTTATGTATTTTGTATATTATTTCTTTTCTTAATATTATTTAAATATTGTTTTCATTATACAAGTCAATATAGGCCTACAATAAGTTATTTATATTAATTATATACTGTGAATATACCCAAAAAAATCGTAGCAAAAGATTGATGCCTCATCCCAAAACTAAGTACCAGAATCATTTCCGCCATTTTGGATGTCCCATATTACCTGCACTAATGTTGCTGTGTCAGGCATGCATTCAATGCCACATTGCACCCCTTCACTAAAACAAATTGACCTGTACACGCTAGTATGATCAAAATGAAACTATAAGCTTGCTAAATATACAAAACAATTGAGGTTACCCCCTCAAACACTCTTTCACCATCACATTGTGTGAAATATCAAATTTTAAATCAGGGTATAAAAATGCCGTAAGTTTTACCTACCTTGTTCGTTTTCAGCAATTTTCTAAGAGGAATTTCGGCATCAGATGCTCTCACGACGATATATATTCGTATACAGTTCATACGAACAACTTTATGGTGCTCACACCGGTCATCGGTCACCGGTCGACGGTCACGACATGATTTGCTTCAGGTGTCCCATATTACCTGCTGTCCCATATTACCTGCATGTACCCTATTAAAAGAAAGAAAAAAAATATGAGTTAAGACTTTTTTTTTTCATCTTGTGTATAAATTATATAAGTTGTATGAGAGTGGTGAGAGTCTCAGTGAGGTGTGTGGTTTCAGAAACATGAAGATGAAAGCTGTGAAAACGCTAGAGAAAACCTTAAATCGTATTTATCATAATCCAAAGCATTATGCAGGATTCGGAGGTGTTGCTAATTTAATGCGTGCTATAAGAGAAGAAGGTTTTACGAGCGTGAGAAGAACGAGGGTTGAAAAATGGTTGATGAGACAAGACGCGTACACATTGCACAAACCAGCCAGGAAATCATTTAAACGTAATAAAGTGAGAGTACGTGGAATGGATGAGAATTGGCAAGCAGATTTAGTGGACGTACAGAATTTGAAAGAACATAATACAGGGTTTCGCTATTTTCTCACATGTATAGATGTTCTCTCGAAGTATGCTTGGGTAATCCCAATCAAAAGTAAGATGGCCAAGGATGTTATAAAGGCTTTTGGGAGTATATTGAAAGAGGGGAGAATCCCGTTATATTTACATACGGATAAAGGGAGTGAATTTATGAATAAGGAATTTCAGAAATACCTCAAGACAAAGGACATACACTTCTTTACAACAGAGAACGAGATGAAACGGTTTTGTATTGAAAGGTTTCATCGATCCCTTCGCGGCCGTATGGCTAAATACTTCACCCATCAAAACACCCATAAATACATAGATGTTTTGAAAGACGTGGTCAACAGTTACAACAATACAATTCATTCGAGCATAGGCATGAGACCTTCGAACGTGACCATTGAAAATCAACACAAAGCTTTGGATAAATTGTATGGAGATAATCGTAAAGGGCCTGTCCCACAGAAGGCGATCGTTGTGGCGACAACCTACGAACGACTTTTTAGTACCCATCGCCACCATGCGCAGGTCCAATCGCGTATAAGATCGTGAATTATCGCGTCTGTCGCCAACAAATACGTAGCAATGTTCTGTTCGCTGCTGGTTTTTCAATAAGTTAAACAATAGCCGGCGTCAGTTGGGTTGACGTCAATGCCCGTAGCCTGTCTTCTCTTGTCGCGACAATGTGCTATCGTAGTTTGTCGCCAGATAAAATATGTTTAGTAGAGCAGAACGACGGCCAGTTGTAGGTTGTCTCACTACAGCGTACGTTGCACGCATCGCTGAACCAAACGGCAAGTGAAATTTAAGCCGCTACGACCTTTGTCGCCAACTACAATCACCAAATTCAGGTTCGGCCTCCCATTCAGATACTGTAGAGTCGCCGCAAATTTTTGAAATTTTCAAAAATCACTCACGACCCAAATTATAATGCGCGACTGAGGGGACAATCACGAACCTAAAGGCGACAGGCCGCCATCAGGTACAAAACATTCGATCGCCTGTGTCAGTCGCAAGGATCGCCACAGTGCGCAAGTTCGTATTTTGGTTGATTTTAAGTTGCGACAAGAGAAGTCGAGCCGCGAGATGCGCGAAGGTCGAGGCCATTTTATTATCGGATACTAGCTATTGTTAGCCTATTGTTTGCGTGGAAGCAAGTCGTTGTCGTAGCCTATCGTAGACAGAGTCGAAGATACGTATATGATCTTCGGTCACCTACGATTCCGACACGATTCTGGCAGGTTTTAACAGGTTTAGGTTGTCGCCACAACGATCGCCTTCTGTGGGACAGGCCCTTAAGGGTGTAAAGAAAGCAGCAAAGCCAATTCCTTTCAAGTTTCAAATGGGGGATCAAGTGCGCGTGAGTAAAGTGAAAATGAGGTTTGAAAAGGGTTATTAAACCAATTGGTCTGCACGTATGTTTGTTAGCTACGTAACCAATTGGCACGACGTGATAGCGTCCATGTTGACAGATATATAGGCATCGACGCAAGAGGGCAGCTAATATTGGCACGCGAGGGCGCCAATTATTTTCTCGCTTTGTCTGTCTCAAGGCTGAAATAAATTTTCAGAATCTGCAATAAAATATGTAATGAGATTTATAATGCTTTACTTGCGCATTTGGTCATATTTTCCCCTGAATCTTCCTTATGAATTAACAATTGAGACAATCAAACCCGATTGGCATTTAAAAACTCATTTGCTCATTGAGGCACTTGAAGAAAGGTCAATATCATAATCTGCTAATTACAAAACACAATTTGTCTTCTTTCCGAATTTGCAGTGTTTATTTTGTTTCATTTCTCTTGTTTCATAGCATATCTACCTTGATATTGTGAATTTTGGTAAAGTGAACATGAATGATTCTTTTATTAAAAAAATATTTCAAATTGGGCAGGCGCTTTCAATCATGTACAAAAACATAAATATATGGGACTATGTATCTTCAAACTCTAATATGGTCAGGTGAGGGCGCTGATTTTAAATGTAATGTATAGTTGCACAATACAATTATTCATGCTCAGTCTGGGGGAATTGCTCTTCAAGAAACAAAACCATTCTTTTACGTTTACAAAAGAGAGCTGCACGCATCGTTAAAGGAACTTTGATTACAAAACCAATAGCTTGGATTTCAATCTTTACAATGTAAACGTTAGACGAAAGAAGAGATTATTTACTTTCTTGCATTATGGAAAGCACCTGTGAGAATGTGTAATGAGATAGAAATGGTCTTTGAGAGGCACGAAGTAAATACACGATATTCTGACTCTTGAATGTTTTAAAAGAAGTTTCAAATAATGCTGGGGTAAGATATGGAATAATCTACCACCAATTTTACAAAACGCTTCATCTATTGACACTTTTAAACGATGGTAATGAAAGAGAATTGAATTCAAAATTTAAATACTCCCTTTGGTATCTGTTCGGTCAAAGCTCCAAATTAGCAAATTTTAACGGAAACTTGCCTCTCTCCTGGATCCAATTATATGTTGTGTTTATAATATTTTATATCATAAATTCCTCTTGATTATTACTTCTTTTTTATTATTCAATCATAATATATTAGGCAACACATTCTTTGTTAAAATGACATTCATTTGTATTTTTAGTTATTTTACAGGTGTACGATTTCAAATTTTCTATTAGTAATTCGTACATGCATTATAAATGCTGTGTTTTTGCATCAGTGTGTTGATTGTTGTATTCATGTGTTTCTAATAGGGTACTCATGGGTAATCAGCAGAGTATATGGGCCACCTGAAGCAATCATGTCGTGACCGTCACACCGGTGACACGTGACCAGTGTGAGCAACATAGTTGTTCTATGAACTGTATACGAATATATATCGTCGTGAGAGCACTCGATGGCCGAAATTCTCTTAGAAATAGCTGAAAACAACAAGGTAGTAAAACTTACGGCATTTTTTACCCTGATTTATAGTAAAAATTTGATATTTCACAGAATGTGTATTGGTAAGAGTGTTTGAGGGGTAACTCTTATTGTTTGATATTTTAGCAGCTTATAGTTTTTCATTTTTGATCATACTGCAGCGTGTACAGGTCAATTGTGTAAGTGAAGGGGTCAATGTGGCATTGAATGTTGCCTGACACAGAGCAACATTAGTGCAGGTAAATTGGGCCATCAAAATGGCGGAAATGATTCTGGTACTAGTATTGGGATAGAGGCATCAATTCTTTGCTACGATTTTTGTGGTATTCACAGTATATATAATATAAATAACTTATTGTAGGCCTATATTGACTTGTATAATGAAAAAATATTTAATAATATTAAGAAAAAAATAATATACAAAATACATAACAATGAAATATATAGTCGAAAGGATTTACTGAAGGGTCTTAAATTTCAAATATATCTTAAAAGTATGATTTCAATCATTTTAAGCATCCAACATGGTAGAGTCATTGTAGTTTTTAAATACATTAAATACATGTGTCCATATTACCTGCACATGGTAATAGGGCACTTTGGTAATGAGTCAACATTTGAATATTGCAGACAGGGGGATTGTGATAATTGTTTTCTTCCAATAAAGTTAGAGCAGTAGTTATTGATTTTATAACCATATGATTAGACTAGGGTGTCATTTTTGTAATTTTATCGCAAATTAGGCAAAATGAGCTTAGGGTGCCAATTCCTGCATAAAAAAGTATATGTCTGAACTTGTAATCTGTTTGAATAAATACAAGTAATAAAATAACTAATTATTATTTCTTGCTTTGTCTCTCTGCAAGGCCAGAAATAATTTGTTAAACTTTTCAGTAATATCTGGGTATCTCGGGGGTGCTTTACGGCCCGCCTGGGCCCCGGTGTAGCGCGCTGCAGGGCCGGGGCGCAGAAAAGGGAGGAGAAAAATAGGAAAAAGGGAAAAGAAGAAAAATGGAAAGAAGAAAGAGAAAAAAAAAGAGAAAGGCGAGACAAAAAGAAAGAGGAAAGGGAAGTAAAGAGAGAGAGGGAGAGAGAAAAGGGAAGGGGGCGGGGAGAGAGAAAAAAGTTCGCAAAACTGAGCTTAAACATAGGGGCGCCAAATCGACCTTAAACTTAAGGGGCGCCAAATCGACAATAAACTACGGGGGCGCCACATTTAGCTTAAACGGAGGGCGCCATATTAAGCTTAAACATAGGGGCGTCAAATTGACTTGTAACATAGGTGGGGGCGCCAAATCGACCTTAAACTCAGGGGTGCCAAATTGACCTGTGAACTTTGCCCGCTGTAATTAGCTCCTCTCGTTCGTTAATGAGCAATGACACCTCTTAAAACGTTTTTTTTTTTTTTTTTTTTTTTTTTTTTTTTTCCAAGTGTGCGCGCCGCGCGCGGGTGCGCAAATACAAATGAATATCATGTTTATAAGAAGATATGAATCAAGCTCGTTCAATTATTGGTTACTTATTTCTCACAAAACTGACCCAAAGTTATTTCCAACAAGAAAAAGTCTGTTTAGCTTTACCGACCTGTATCTATACATACTGTGATATATATATTTGTTTTATAATTTCCATCATTTCCGGGAAATGATCATGAAAAACGTTGATGTTAGAAGCTCCAGAAAACAGGTAATTTTCAACAAATTTAAACAGTGCTTACCGTATACCATGAAGCTACTAAGTTATGCGTGTTATGCGTTTAAAAATTATGCAATGTATCTAGAGGGTCAAGTTATAATAAAGTAACTTATATTAAATATAGTCAGTGTATGAACAACAACCGGGAACAGTTGTATTTTATGGATGTATTTAGTAATAGAGGTCTAAACTAAAGGCTATAATATTCTGAAAGCTTATCAATTCGAAAATAATGACATGAACAGAATGACAAATGCAATGGCAATGAAAAGGTTTTCCCATTTGTTTTTGTTTTTGTTTTTCAATTATATTTTTATATGATATATAAAAAAAGTAAAGCATCTGTCATTTATACTTTCATAGATTGATTACGATATAAATATGACCAGGTAGAGTTAGCATATAGTCTACAAACGTGTCAAACTTTGCATTGTAAAACTGATGACAATAATTATGTTAGCTACCGTAGGCCTACCTAGTAGCTCCATACCGCGCAGGTCTCCATGATTAAATTTACTAAATACATCAACAAAATACACCTGTTCCTCCAATTAACTGTTGTTCATACACTGACTATATTTAATATAAGTTACTTTATCTAATAACTTGACCCTCTTGATACATTGCATAATAGTATACGCATAACTTAGTAGCTCCATTGTATACGGAAAGCACTAATTAAATTTGTTGAAAATTACCTGTTTTCTAGAGCTTCTAACATCAACGTTTTTCAAGTTCACCTCCCAAAAAAAAAATTGGAATTATAGAAAATATATCACAGTTTCTAAATATGAAGGTCGGTAAAGCTGTAAAAATTCGGAAAGAACAAAAAAAAGGAGAAAATAAAACATTATTCATAAATATTCAAAATTTTTACAAACTTTTTCGTGTTGGAAATAAATGTCACTTTGGGTCAGTTTTGTGAGAAATAAGTAACCTTAATTGAACGAGCTTGATTTATATCTTATTATAAATATTCATTTGTATTTGTGCACCCAGGCGCTCACGCTGGAAAAAAAACATATTTTGAGAGGTTTCCTTGCTCATTAACGAACGGGAGGAGCTAATTACAGCGGGCAAAGTTCACGGAAGTTCACGGAACCGGTTCAGTGGTTATGCTAATTAACTTTTAAACATGGATGCGCCCTCGAAACGAGCGGTCCGAACATACGTGTCTGAAGAAGTCTTCACTGTATCTGGACGTATCAACAGAAATCCACCCGTCTATAGGATAAAGGATTATAACGGGGAACAGTTGCGCGGCACGTTTTACGAAGCTGAACTTCAAAAAGTAAAGAAGACTAGGAAAGACAGGTATTTGGTTGAAAAGGTTATACGAACGCGTGTAAGAAATACAAGAAAACAATATTTTGTACGTTGGAAAGGATACGGGAAGGAATTTGACAGTTGGGTTGAGAGTGTAGATAAACGTTAAAACTATCATTCATGATAGAGCCTGTCTCACTGCACGTTCGACCGGTGTTGTAAACGGTGTGTAACATGGCCTCCCAATTTAATGTCAGTTTACCTTCTAATAGTAGTATGACATACTATCCCAACAATAAAACATGCAAGTACACTACGAAATTGCATGCGCCATTATCTCTCAACGATGACTATGAAGTAGGTTTAGCGGAGATACAATTTCAATGTACCTTGTACAATGTAAGAAAAGGTAGCAACGTTTTCAGTGTTTATGACCATGATGTGTCTACCGATAGGGTACCCCTTTTACGTGAAATTACAGTACAAGAGGGGTATTATATGAACGGATCTGATTTCATTGATGCAATTAATGAAGGTATTGACAATGAGACGCGGAGTAAGGTGAATTTTTCATTCATCAAAGCTTCTAGAAAATGTGTTATACATTTGGACCCCGGTAAAGGAATCGTCATTCCATGTAGCCTGGCTAGGATGTTAGGATTCCCAGAAGAGTGTCATTTGACCCAAACGACAGAAAGTCCATCTCCAGTAGATGTACACATGTACGTTCATACATTTTACGTGTATACGGACATTTTACAGTTTCATCATGTAGGTGACTCTGCAGTTCCTTTGTTGAGAACGATCGCCGTAATGCCACGTGCCAGGCAGGAGAACATCGTGAATACCTACATAGCACCCCAATATATTCCTCTTAAACTGTATAAATTCGAAACGATAGACATTATAATAACGAACGAAACGGGTGAAGTAGTACCATTTGAACGTGGGAAAGTGATAGTCACGCTTCATTTTAGAGAACGCTCCTCAGCGTTGTCCTAAACCTAAACATAGGAGAAAATTCAGAAGGAGGAGAAAAAAAAATAATACTACAAATATAAATAAATCAATAAATAAAGATGCCTCCTATTACAACAAAAACCAATACATTCGTCAACACGTGAATCAGACAGGACATGGTTTACCTGTATTTAGAGGAGCTGCTATGCAGCGTGGACACGGTCTGGGGATTTTGGTCAAAGGGCTTTTTCGAGCCGCTACACCTTTAATCAAGAGAGGGGCCGTCGCACTGGGAAAGGAGGCTATGTCTACTGGTGTTAATATTATGCAAGACAAATTGAGCGGTCAATCATTAAAAACTGCTACCAACAAAAATATGAAGAGAGCTGGAAAACGTTTAGCGGGCAAAGCAGTTGGAGGTGTAAAGAAGAAGATGAGAAAGATGACGACTCAAAAAGGAGGGGCACGGCGATTTCTACTGGTCAGAGATGTTAAAAAGCGGGCGCGGGGTCAAAAGCGTGCCATTAAGGCTAAAGGACGCCGAGTGAGAAGACCTCGAGTGGAAGATATATTTGATTGATAACGTCTTAATTTCACAGTATAAACATGTCTCTTTTACATGAAAAAAAAGTGACGCTTGCTGTAAATCTGAACTGGAATTGTTTACAGTACCCCATACCCAACTTAGTATTACCAAGGGTCCTTTTGTTGAATATTTTCCCGTCAGCAATATCACTCCTTCGGCACCGATTGAATTCAGCGTTGCTGGGACAGCAGGAGAATATGTCGACCTCTCACAAACCATGCTTCAAGTCTCGGTCAGAGTATTAAAGGCTGACAATACATATTTAGGAGCCGATGACCCCGTGGCACCCGTCAACCTCTTCCTACCTTCACTGTTTAGTCAGGTCGATGTACTGTTGAATGAAAAACTTGTATCACAACCATCCAATACCTAT
Organism: Paracentrotus lividus; assembly: GCA_940671915.1. Lineage (NCBI taxonomy): Eukaryota > Metazoa > Echinodermata > Echinoidea > Camarodonta > Echinidae > Paracentrotus > Paracentrotus lividus. The sequence continues at coordinate 14,789 of CALNVZ010001999.1, read as the reverse complement.
CCCTACAGGGCTTTACTAGAATCTTTGTTACACTATGGGAAAGACAGCAAGGATTCTCAACTCACGCAACAGTTATATTACAAGGATGAAGCAGGGAAACTGAATGTAGTGAACCCTTTGTTAGAAGGAGATCTTGCCAATCAAGGGCTCTCAAAACGACATGGATTCATTGCTGGTAGTAAACTCCTTTCTATGTTGGGACCTATTTATGGTGATGTCTTCTTTCAAGAAAGGCTGTTACTACCTGGAGTCGATTTGAAAATCAAACTTAACAGAAGTAAAGATTCATTTTGTTTACTTTCTTCAAAAGCAAATCCGGATTAAACCCGGTTAAAAGCGGAAATTTGCGTCTTGAGCTTCAATTCGATAGACCCCTCCCCAACACTGTGAATTGCCTTGTATTCTCAGAATCACAAGGACTGATTCAGATTGACAGAAGCCGTAACATCGTATATGATTATCAGGGTTGAAAATAAGGCTTATGGATACTTTGCAACTACACCACGTGCTTGAAACTCATCCATCCACGGAGACCTATTTTAAATGGGTCTTCGCTTCGGATCAGATGCCAAACACAGTTGAACACGGGACTGGGTGTTACGTCATCAATACAGATCCTAGCTCAAACCCCGGCACCCACTGGGTAGTATTTTATTTTAAAGATAATAAGGGGACATTTTTTTTTTACTCGTATGGAAACAGCCCCGGGTATTATGATATGAAGTTTAATAGTTTTTTAATAGAAATACGTTTTCTTGGGATTATAATACAAAAAGAATTCAAGGAACTCTTTCTTCCGTGTGCGGACAATATTGTGTATTCTATCTCGTCAACCGTTGTAAAGGACTGTCAACCAAACGTATTTTGAATGTATTTGGCAATGATCACCATAGGAACGATGCAAAAGTAAATGACTGGTTCAATAAAAAACATGGTACAACGTTTCCAGTACATGACATTGATTTTACCATTCGTCAAATTGCTCGAAGTATTGGTGAAATGTAAATAATTTTCTGTTTTTTTTTTTTTTTAATTTATTTTTAATTGAATTTTTTTTTTATTTATAAATATCCTTTTTTTTTTTTTTTTTTACTTTGTTTGATGACGTTCATTTGGTTTAATTTGTTGAGGGTAAACTTGTTTATATGAGGTTGTAATCTACAAACTGCTAGCATGAACCGTACTTAGGACATTACCACTCTCTTTCCTTTTCTTCTTTCTGTACTAATTTCTATACCCCCACCTCTTTCTATCCTTCTCACACATACGCCCCCCCCCTCTGCTTCTATAATTTCTCTCCTCTCCTATTTTTTATTCCTCTCTCTCTCTCTCCCTTCCTGTCATACACATATACATTTCTTTTTTCTTTCTCCTTATTATCACTTTATTATCTCTTATTATCTTCTTTATTATCTCTTATTATCTCTTATTATCACTTTATCACTCGCCAATTTTTCTGTCTTATACTTTTCAAATTCTCATGCATGATTATACTTTCATTCCTTCTTTTAAAAAAAAAAAAAAAAAAATCATGATGTGTTATGTATACGTTTTAAATTATAATGAATAAGATAGAATAAGAAAACAAATAAAACACTGGAGATATATATTTTTTCTTGTAAATTAGATGTAATTTGATAATTGTCTGTGTGAATTATTGAATAAAATTTCATATTGAATGAAAGAATCATGTTTACAAATTGTTATCATTATATTGTCATTGTGTTTTATATGTCAAGAAATATGTGTTTTTTTTTTCCCAGGCAAAACATTACACATCATACATTATCTATTCATAATATATACATAATTATATCAAACTACTAATTTGGGTGTCACTCTGTCGATAAACTACATTTAGAACCCAAGAGCATACACATACACCTATAATACTTTTTTCCGTCATTTCCTCGTTTTGCCGATTCACCGTTTTGCCGATTCCTCGTTTTAACGATTCTGTAATTAACTGAAAATTTACTTCTGTGGTATTATTAGATTATGATTTTCACAGATATAAGAATAAAAGAAACAAAATTATATTCGTACAGTCGAAAAAAACATTACTTAGAAGAAAAAAAAACATTACAAAGAAAGAAATAGAACATGTCAGAGATTGTTAAAAAATAAATAAATAAATAATAATTTACATAGAGGATGACTCTCCATGTAGATGTATGTGTTTACGTCTTTATGTATATGAACAACAATATAAAAATTATTAACAAAAGAAATAACGCAGAATTTTTATCTAGGTGATAGAAATGATTAAAAGGAATACCAGTGGGAAGGCTTTGGACCATTTTTGTTAACTTTTGAACGTTTTGATAATGTTTTGGGGGTTTTTAAATGTCTTATTTCGGGAGAAGGTGATTCCACAGGTACTATTTGTGTATGACTCTGGTTGTCGCCTCGCTTCCAACGTTGAAGATCATTACGTCGTTTGGGATTGCTGATAAAAGTCTCTGGAATATTTAAATTTGCTAAAACGCGGACGAACTGTTCACTGCCTGTAGGTGTATATCCGCGTCGCTCTCTGAAAATGTCATACATGACGTCGCTGATATTGCTCCCGATAATGTTTTTATTGTTGATGATGAGTTGACCACTTTCTGTCCAATCTATGTTGTTAGCGTTCTTTAACTTTTGTAATAATTGAGCAGCTCGCTTTGTGAATGTTTTAGGTATATGGTCCATGATATCACGGTCTATTGCTGTCTCGTGCTGAGCGGCGTCCATGGTAACGGGTGGATTAGATGGCGTGTCAGCTGAAACGCTATTGTCAATAACCTCAATGGACAACGGTTTTTTAAGTCCTTCGCTGGCCTTGAGGAAATGACTAAGATGTTGCGTGTACAATTGTGCTTTTGTATGTTCGTCTATGTCGTTGCGTTCTAAAGTGGAACAAATTTAATTATCCAAAACACTAACCTGTTGTTCAGACGTTAATGCTGTAGTGTTTTGTAGTGTATTCATCCTTGTCTGTGGTACGAGAACCATTTTCTGGGCGTACTCCATGGTGTAGGTATATTGTTTATTTACCGTTTGACAACAGACTTGGGATTCCCCCAATGACGGGTGCGATTATCTTGGCAAGCAATCCAAGAAAACCTCCACGCTGATTTAAAATGCGACGTCTCTGTTTCAAAGGCGTTTTACGGTCTGCTAATTTTCTGAGTTTATGTTTCTGCTTTGACAAAGTCCGTTTTTGACCTCCCGTTACTTTAATGTTACCACGTAACACGTTGACCACACATTCACAAATGGCGTCTATAAACCCCTTGTCAGCGCTTTTGACGAGTTGACGACGGTGATTAGGTGAACACTGGGCCAGAGTCTTCAGCAGAACCGCGTGGGTGTTGAGACGGCGAGACACCTTGTAGAAATAAGGCGATTAAAAAAGAAGGCATGAATTTATACTCGAGGTACGTAGAAGGTTTGCGTCTTTCCAGGAAATATACGAGTTCTCAGCCGTAGCTCCTCGGGAGTATCCGCTTTTAGATCCACGAACAGATAACCCCATTTCTCTTTGGTAGCGTCTTCATAGGCTTCCCGAAAAAACGTATGACGTCCTGGATACATTTGCCTCCCCAGACACGTAACCTGTAACTTATCCCTACTATTTTTAAACAAACAATAATATTGGGTATTTAATGAAATGGTCCTTGATTCCTTCCCACGGTGAAAAAGATTCTGCGTGATGTATATTACGCTTACATTCCTATGGTGACACCCTTTGGTAAACAAAGCTGCAACTTTTTTATCATCCCCAGCCACCTCCATCAGATCGTCTATCACAAATAGAGTAGGACGTTCGCTATCTGTTAGACTATTAAAATCATTAGGCAGGTTTTCATGAAATTGTATATTTGGGATAGATTTCCGCATTTCAAGATACGACGGTTGAAATTCACTGTAAAACCAGATCACTTTGTGCGGTGGTTTATCAATCATGGATGAAGCATTTTTGAGAAGACGTTTTACAAATTCAGTTTTACCCACAAAACTGGGTCCTGCAACCATGCATGAAAAGCTATGCTTTAAACGTACATCCATATTAAAGAAATAGTTAAACGTAACAAATATGAAACAACAAAATTAAGAATTGAAAACCTGTAACGAAAAGCATAATAAAGTAGGTGAACGTGAATATTTCTAATTATTCAACAGATGTGGGGGCATATGCGCATCAATACATTAATATATACAGATTGAAAAAAAAAACTAAGATCATGTTGTTACAGACTAGGAGAATAACTTAAGAAAAGGGTACTTTTAGCTTACAAGTCTACAAATGTACTGATGTTTTCAGACCATTCAGAAGCATTTAAATATGTATCATTTAATATATAATTGTGTCTATCTGTATCTTCTAAAACAATAGCTTCGAGATAAAAAGTAATAAATAAAACCGCCACCAAAAGTATCAAAATAAAAACGTTCCAAATGGAGGCGTTACGGTCACGTGACCTTAGAAATATGTTATGCAGGTCTTGGATATATGTAGAGTCCATGTCAAATAATATAAAGAGTGCTATAGACTGAATACGGTTGACAATGACTTTCAAAAATAGATGTAGAAGCAAGTACCGTTACACAATAGTTAATAAAGAAGAAATAATCGTATAGAGCCTGGTCAGTATGTCACGGACGGACATTTTGCAAATTTTCAAAGTTTGACAGCCCGTGAAAAGTTAATCATGAGAAATATTGAAATTTTCTGTGTTTGATAGTGAGGGTTACCCACTGGATCTGCCAAATGATGCAAAATTTTGTTGCCATGGATACATGCTAAGAATAGAATCCTTTAAATGTTCATGTCACGGACGGACAGGATAGAAATGGGTTTCCTGACTTCTCATGACTCTTTTGGCATTTCTATCTAAAATAATTGCCAATGTTAAACAAATAACATATCATACAATAGCCAAGTAATTTACTTCGCTGCCATGTAAAATCATTTGGATAAAAGCTCCAGTTTTTGATTGACGGCTAAAAAACATTTGTTCACGGACGGACAGTTTCAGTGTCACGGACGGACATCATAGGAAAACTGTTGCAGAAATCTATTTTTCCGTACAAAGAATATTAAAATTCCACGGTAATACAATTCAACAACCAATCAGAATGAAGGTTTTAAAGTCAAACGCGGATCCAGGGGTCCGACCCCACCCCGACCCCCCCCCCCCTCCAACCCCCCCCCCCCCCAAAAAAAAAATGAAATGAATATGAAAAAACCCTCCGCTACCCAATGGCTGTTACTGTATTCGCTGTTACTTTCGCGCTATTAATTTTTCGCGCTGAGTGGCCTCAAAGAATGTTCACAGGTTCTTTTAATTCGCGCTGCATATTTAGCAAAACACACAATTGAATTCACCCAATACATGCATTAAAATAAAGTATGCTCATATATTCCGCCGTTTTTAAATTCGCGTCAGCCGATCGTCGCGCGAAATCTGTGAAAATTAATTTACCGCGAATATTTCCACGATTACAGTATTTAAACAAGGTTGACACATTTGAAGGTTATTTTTTCACCCCCACCCCCCCCCCCCGTTATTATACATTTTTGCATGTCCTATAATCCACTGTAATACAATTCGATAAATAATCAGAATGAAGGGCCCAGCTCACCTTCCCCCCCCCTAAAAAAAAAAAGACAATGGCATAGCCCTACCAGTTTTTTTTTTTTTTTAAATAAGGATGACAATTGGCACTGGGCGAAGCGTCTTTTTTTTTTTTTAATCTGCCACCCCCACCCCCTCCCCAAGAGCAGTGATGTGAACATTTTTAGGGTACATTTTTGCTAGACTGGCGTATCATACAAAACTTTGGGGTGTCCAAAATCTAAAGTCTTTAAAAAAATAGGGAAATCCTAGATTTGCGCCTGCATACATGTACATGTATTTGTGTGTTATTATAGAGAATTTTGATGTGCAGGTGGGGAGGGGGGAGGGGGTAATGTACATGATTGTGATCTCATGCTACCTAATTTGAATAAAATTAAGGGTTTAATTCAAGATAATTACCTGGAGTAATTGGAAATAATTCATTTCATCCAAAACCAGTGCAGCATATTGCATTTAAGTACTGATTTGTCCGTCCGTGACAAAAAAAATGTCACGGACGGACAAAATTTCAAATTCATATGAAATAAATGCATCACAATTGATAAAAGTATAATTCATACATAGCAAAGGTCTTATAATGGGGAGATAGCTTTGCATGATTTTAATTTCAAACAAGCAATAACAAAGGGGAAAAATACTTTGTTGTGGTTTTTTTGGTCACGGACGGACATTTTTTTGTCAAAATCTTTAAATTTATCGCACAGAATTATTTCCACAATTTATAATTTCAATTGTTTTCTTGTTTTGTTTAGAAACACTTTCAACCTCTCTGTATCAGTAAAGAAAAAATTAAAAAGTTGTGTAGATATTGAACTGAGACTTATTTTACTTTTACTGAAAAATGTCCGTCCGTGACATTATTTTTAGGCACCCCCGTAGAAAAATAATATATTTCAAGGGCTTCTCATCATTGCATGACTCTGAAAATCATATTTTAGCATCTTGAGATGTTAGTCTAAATCCTGAAAATACTTTCATCCCCTATATCTTAATATGAAATTTTCACCCCAGTGCTCACACTTAACTGACCAGGCTCTATATATATATATTTATATATATATATATATATATATATATATATATATATGTATCAATATAAAAACTAGGTCTCAAGAAACTATACCTTAATTTATGAAAGATATGTTTAAATTGAAGACTATTGCTTGAATGAAGAAGAAGAGAGTAAGGCAAGAGTATTTATACACAGAGAGAAAATGAAAATTAGCTAAAGGCTATTTACTCAGAGGTTGCCTGAGGTATATCTGCAAAGACGGACCCTTTTTGTAAACACAACCATGTAATTTTTAGACCTTTCCATCGTGTGAATTGTCTTGGATTTCACATCCCTGACTATTTTTTACTAATGAATTGTGCGGATGGCCCCTGGTTCATCCTGAATGAGCTCATTAAGTGAATCATGATTGATGACCAATGAGCTCATCGCATTCAGGGTGAACCCTCTTACCTTACACACAGTCTTCCCCTTGGAAGTCCTGTAGCTGTAATTTTTGGGGCCACCGCAGAGCCAGGTTTGAATGAAATCGACGCCATTGTCGTCGATTTCATTCGTCAGATCTCCAAGATAATCCCCTGTGACAGGGTCCAGTTGGGCGTGGTCAGGGTCCGTCTTGAACACTACGCTGTCAGTGTCCATGTACAACACCCTATCATCCAGCTTCTCGAGCACGCTATAAACGCGCTAAGGCGGTGGTGAAGCTGGCCATGATAATATTGGTGTTGACATTATGGTCAACGAACCCCTCTGTCTGTGTATAGTGAAGCTCTAACAAGTGCTCATTGTGTATGATCACGTCTTTCACTATTATAGATTCGTCCTTTAAATAATTTAGAAGTTCGGCAGTTGTCTGAATATATAGACTGTTTTTCGCAAATTTGGGCGCTCCGCAAATTTCCCCCACAGTACGCTGACGATGGTTTTAGCAATTGCGCGCAGTCCAGGATTTTTTTTCAATTTTGGCGGGATCAAGTTTGATGCCCTCGTGTTCAAAATAGTTGTCCACGTACTGTTTTTTTTTTCAGCGTCTGTTCGCGCATGCGCGGGGTATCCTGAAGACTCTTGTTTTATTTTCAGAAAAGCGTCAATATAGGACGCAACCAGACCCCCCTCTCTTGTTGACGTGTCATACACTGTTGAGCGCTCAAAGTGCCAAACTTCACTCATTCTCACACAGGTGTAACCCTTTTCTACAGCTTTCTGTAATTCCGCGCTCATCCAACCGCCAGCTAATTCCCGTTGGGTCATCCTCGTGGTTACATGCACCCTGGTTCAGATCCTCAGCGCAAGTCCGGCACAGCGGAAAGGTCAATTTACCTTGGGATCTGTAGGGCAAGACAGGGTGGCATAACCTTTTGGGAGGGAGAATTTTACATTTAATCAAGCCAAATGTATCTTCTAGAGGGGGAAAGTCTGACAAAATGGTACGAGGATGGCCAACGGGGTATTTAGAGAATTTGTTAATGTAAGGATAGAGGCTGGTGAAATCATAATATTGAATCTTCTCTTGAGGACCAGCCTCATAGAAAAGGCGGCAGCCGTCTGTCCTACCCCCAAAGAAAGAATCTCTCGGGTTGAGAGGAACGCGTAGCTTCTGTTTAAAGTGCTCGACGTCTACCATCAGCTCCCTAACATCTGCACGAATCGCGTCATCCTGATCCCATGTATGCTCCCAAATGTAATGAACAATGTACCCCGTTTGTTTCAAGAGTTTTAGACGGTGCATTTTATTGTTGTACAAGACCCCCATTTTTGTGTTTGATTTTGGATTTACTAGGTCGGGAGCCCAGCAGGATTGACATCCGTGAAAAAAAGCAACCAAAAAGTTCCCATACATGCCTTTCCTGACCTACCTTCGCATACCCATCCACAAAGCGACCATGCACCATTTTTTCGCCACCGTTAAACGCATGCTTAATATCGATGCCCGTCCGGAGTGATTTATAGTGCAGCCACGCGCCGGCTTTGGCAGATTGCTGCTTTGAGCTTGTATAGCCGTCTTGGGGGATTAAGGCTATTGTCTCAGGCTTAAGGTAATTGGTCCTAAAGACTAAATTACAGGCGCTCGGTAAGGTGAGACATTTGAGGAAGGGATCAATACCTCCTGGATTCACGTCTGTCGCGGTGATCGTTTTGAAATGTTGGCGGAATACTTTGCAACTTTGATGCAATATTGTGACATCGCTGATGCAGTATTCTTTCAACTCTTTTTCATGTTGAAATCGTAGTTTTCACTTTGAAGCTTTTCATACCATTCCATGAAGGCAATTTGGTCGTTTTTCATCATGCTATCGTATCCATACCATCTTTTATCTGGTAGTGGGCCTATATAATTAGCGTTTACTGTCGTGTTGAACAAATGGGGGAAGTTCTCTTTCTTGTACCCAGTTAGACCAAATGTTTTGGGTAGTTTCGCGAGTGCCATCTAAAAAAAGTTCAGAGAGTCTTTCAAAACCAAACTGGGGTCACTCGTTTTAAAACTTATGATCTTACCCCCGTTTAAAACAACTTTGGGTGTGATACCCTGTGCAACAAGATGATTGAGCAGAAAGTAAGAATCATAAGCCTTACTGTTGTGAGCCAGAGCAATTGTATTATTGTGTTTTTCGCTGAATAGCCAATTCGAAAATTCTCTTAAAGTGTTCACTCCCTCAAATGTCACGTGTCGCGCAGTAGGTGGCCCGCAGCGCTTGCAGGATTTAGGGTCAAATCCATCCTCACCCTCCATACAGCGTTCGCACTCCCAAGTTGCGTGTACAAAATTGGGAATGTGAAGACCAGTTTCTTGGGTACATTCGAAATCAAAAAAGATATACTTGGTGAAGTGTTCAGGCTTCAATTCAGCGGCGCCTACTATATTTGGATTGTCGCGCAGTTTGTTTTTGCTTTTTGCTTTTGAAGCCTTAGTGGGTGGTTTCAGAACGGGCTCGCCTGGTGCGGTTTGATTTGTGGATGCGTCTTGTTCTGGAACAGGTGGTGGGACGTAGTAAGGGCTATCGGTTGTTACTTTTATTAAACACTTGTGCTCCCTACCATCAACGATCTGACGACACGTTCTACAGAAGATATTGGAGCATTCATGACGGTCGGGTTAACAACCGTTCACAGTACGGTCGAGTACTTTCTCACATTTTTTACATTTGTATTTCCTATTACAAGCTGTCATTTTTTTTTAAAGGGTTACGCGGGGAAGCTCAAAGCATCGCCGTGTAAGAAAAATCATTCCACACTTTTCGCACACAATGGTAGAGGGTTCACCCTCACGAAACGTACCGCTATCACATTCTGTCGAAAAACAATCTGGGCATATCGAACAGCACTTATGCGTGAGGGGATCGCTGTACGTTTCGTGACCGGTTTCACACAGGTTAGAGACACATAGAAAGGTTATCACATTGTAGTGATTGTCCGTTAACCATAGGTAGAGAGGTCTACCTATCCCGGGTCCTGCATAGATTAAGGTCTCAGAACGCATACCTCTGTATATCATAAGCCTATAGTTAGGGTCTAAGACTGATTGAAAAGTATAAAAAAAAACGAGAGTCGACAACCCCCTCTTCTACCTTTGCTTGCTCGTAAAGTTCCCTTACCATATCCATATATTCTTGAGTGGGGGGGGGGGGGCATTTTTTGTTTTTGGACCAGGTTCTATAGTTGTCATTGTTTTCGGCGCGCAACCTGGCAATCACGACAGCTTTGGCAAAACAGAGATCATCATTGCTATCGGGTATGGTAATCACCGAACCCTTTATAGCTGCAGCTATTCGATCGGCGAGACCGTCACATTTGCGTGCGGGTCCACCCGCGGGATTCACTATGTGGTGAACACGTATGGTAAACCCAAGGTTAAGGAAGAAGTCTTGATTGCTGTTCAGCACTTCTTCAATCCTAGCTAAAATCGCGCTAATATCAAAGTGCTCCACAATTGACCAGGGGAATGAAATGGGAATGTTCAGTTGCTCCGAAACCAAAATGAAGCGAATATAGTCGCGGGGTGAGGTATCACGTAGTACAATATTTTTGATTTCTTCCAAAGAAGAATGGATGTAATCCAAAACCTCAGATATCGTGCTGGCATTGAGCATTTGACTTTTGTGGTCATACCACACCTCCCTACTCCCAAACCGTTTGGACAGACGTTGACCAATGAACTCCCAATTTGAGGTCGAAGGTAAAGTCGAGGGAAGATTTTGGAATACATCCCCGAACTCTTCGATATTAGATGTAGATTCAGTCATTGTCTTCTTTTTACTTTTATTTTTAGTCCTACCTAGTTTTCTTGAACTCTTGGTATTGACGCCTTTTTTTACCTTTTTAGCAGAAACAGGGGAAGACATTTTGGTATTGCGTTTCTGACCCCCGTATTGTAAACGTGGATCTACGTCATCCTCATCTTCGTCCGAGGATATAAAAATTTTAACATGGGGAGGTGGAACATTTCTACCCGCTCCTACACCTGGTCCGTTGGGATGGGAGGGGCCTGCAATGGCCTGATCATGAGATGGCGTTGAAACTTCACGAGCATTTGAACTACTGCTGAACTACTGCGCTGTCCTACATTAACCCCATCTCTTGAAGTATTAGAAACATTTTGTTCACCTACCTTATCTCTTGCTTCAGTTGGAGCTGGATGGGGGCTGGCTGAACGGTGACGTACAACGTCACTTACTCCGTCATAAGCATTTTGCACGGCATTGTGCAATTGCGATGGTGTAAAGTCACAGTTGGCAGATAAAAAAAATGCAGTCAGTTGTTTTTGTAAATCCAATGAACGTTGAGATGGTGTACTTTGAGATGCCATAGTTAAACCATATTATTACAAAATAAATGTGCGTGGAAAATAAACATAGTATAAACAAAACAAAAAGTCACTAAGCAAAATGAAAATGTACAGTAAAACAAAGTACGACTAACATTGCTAAGAGTTACCGTAAGGAATGAGCAAACTACATGCTAAAGTTAAATTAACTTGTGAGCGTATCAAAGTACGACTCACGTCTCTGAGATCTACCTTATCGAATGAGCAAAGGTACAAGTGTAAGTTGAAAACCATTACCCAATTCAAACTTGTATTGGCATGTCTTAGATAAGCAATAGTTATATAACAAAAGGTATACTTCAAGTATGGAATTGCAACATCTGGTCATGGTAAGTATTTTTTTTTTTTTTTTTTTTTTTTTTTTTTTTTTTTTTTTTTTTTTTTTTTTTTTTTTTTTTGTTTCATTCAGGTAAACGATGGAGTAGGATTAGCGTTTTGTATTGGAGGTTATCGATTCCTGAAGATTAAGGATTAAACGTGCGAAAAGAACATCTGTCGTGAAACAACCTATAATAGGTTAGGGAAGAGGGTTGTGAAAAAAAAAGAGTAAAGATAGACTTATATTAAAAATCAATGTTAAAGTCGACGGTTGCATTCTCTTCTGCTTCTTTACCCATCTTGCGAGCAAAAAATGAACGTGAAAATAAATTAATGTAACGCTGTCCCGTTGACAAAGGCCCGTCGATAAGCCCTTTCTGGAGGAGAATTAGCTCTTTTATGTAATGGCAATAGTCAGGATAATCAGCGTGACGTACTGATGTCACCACATCCCGTTTGTTAAACTCATCCCCTAACTGTTGCAAGAGGGTTTCACGCAGTGAATAAAATTTGTTCCAGGTTTCCATGTCCATCATCACACCGTTTGAGGTCATCTGAGCAAACCTTCTACATATTGATTATATCGTTGAGGCCCATTTTCTCCATCAGGGATGGTATACTCACGGAGATTCATGAATATTTTCCCGTCAAAGTTATGTACATGTGCACGTTTTTGTGTTCTCATGTGCTTGGTCAAAAAGTTCCTAGGAAGGCAACTTAAATAGGCATCTACTTCAAAACCACGGACATCAGGATTGGAGAAACTGTGCATGCTCTCATTGAGCCCGTCAAGTGTTTTTAGGAACAATCTAAATTCACCCTCCGTCAGGAAGAGCGAGGATCCCTCGAGAACGATGTTTTCCCCCATTCGATTGAATTGGCGAAAGTGTATGACCAATATTGTTCTATAGACAAGAATTGAAAGCACTTTCATACCCCTCTCCTCCGAAAGGACCGTTCGGTACCTTTCCTTAGGACAATCACCTTTGCGATAATATTTAGGGGCTAGCCCTAACCCTTGTTCAAGAACTTGATTTTGACGAGTAGATTTGCTAGTAGAATCCATGTTTTGGAAGGTTATGTAAACTATAATATGTCCAGGTTAAATCAACCACTTTGTAAATGTGGAAAGATGCCACTGTGGAGATCTCCCATCTATAGTTTGTTTTGTTGGTTTGTTGTTTCACGGTTCCATACCCTCATACCCCAAATTATTTTCTTAATTCACCGAAGAGAATCGACCTGAACGTGGGAACTTGACATAAGGGCTTAATCCTATTTTCAAGACTTTAAAATGTATCAAATCCTAGTGTATTGTATGTAGATACGTATAATCGTCTTGAACGTGGGAACCTGACATCGGGACGAAATCCTATGGTCAGAACTTTCAAATGTATTAAAACCTCATTGTCATGAGATAAAAAAATACCCCATAAAAACTGAATATTGATCCCAAGACTACTCTTCTTATCTCTCTCTCTCTCACACTCACTCTGTCTCTTTCTCTATCTCTCTCTCTCTTTCTCTTTCTCTCTGCCTGTCATACACAGATACATTTCTTTCTTTCTCTCTCTCTCTAGATATATAAATCTATACATGTATATACATGTATATATAAAAATATATAACACTTTGTACTAGAATATCAGTTTATATGGTGTTTATTGAACATCAAAGCATTATAAACAGTCAAAAGTTACATATCGGATACAGAGTAAAATAAAATAAAAACAAAAACAAAGTAAAAGGTGAGAACCCTGTGTCAGGGATATTTCATTACAGGTTTTCTACACAGTAGATAGCACGGTTGACGTTCTTAGAAACCATCATGACGGCTTTGAATTCTTTCGCAGAGAGTGTGATCCCCTTTTTCGTTGGAAAGTATTGTTCGTTGGCTTGGAAGTAATCTCGAATGTCGACGTACAATTGACCTCTGTAATTTCGTACTGCGACGTACTTGGCTCGTCCTTCCTTTACACTGATTGGAAACTTGGCGATGGTTGTAGCTTTCACGTCGTTGCCATTATGGGTTGTTGTATCGTCCTTCTCACATTTCACTGCCTGACACCCTGTCATGATGTTTTCTGGTTTCTGGTATCTGATTTGCTCAATTGGTTTTTCCATCTGCTGGTTTGCCCTGTCGTCCTCAATGAATAAGGGTTCAGATGATGTAAACCCTGAGTGGTCGATCGCTTGAGGTACAGCTTCCATATCTTCGCTATTGGTCTTTGTGTTGTAGCTATAATAAGTATTCATTATGATGACTGCGTTGTTGGGGTGTGAATGTACTTTCTTTTGGCCTCACCAAAGGTATTTTATACCTTTATTCAGGGTATCTATATTCGTATCATGACGTTTTTCTTCTATTTTTAAAAGATGATGGGTGTGTCTATATTTAACCTATGACGTGGTGATGACGTACTTGTTTGTCTGTTTATTATTTAATATGATTTCATAAAGTGACGTCACTTACATGACCACTCTCTTTTGTTCTCATGACCACTCTCCTCGAACGCGTCTATGCACGCCTCCCTCCTCACGTTGTGCAATGCCAAACAATAGGGACCTTCTTCGTGACGTCAGTCCATCGATTTTTTTAACGTCCTCTGTTGTTGTCAGTTTGTTGACGAGTTTTCCTATTGTGTTTTTTTATTTTCTTCATATCCAACCCTCCATCTTTTTAAATTTCTTGGTTATTGATTCATTTTTTCAAATTCATGGCTATCTTTATTTTGATTCATAATGATTGATTCATAATTAAATTCACGTTCATTAATCCATAATTATTGATCCATACTTTATATCAAGATATCCATATTTATTGATTTTCAATCCATATTTATTGATCTTTAATCCATATTTATTGATTTTTAATCCATATTTATTGATCCATATTTATCGATCCATATTTCATAATTATTGATTAATCAATAATTTCATATTCATATTTTTATGGGACTCGACGTACATATTTACTATTCATGTGCACACTAAAAAGAAAATGAAAAAA
>CALNVZ010001997.1:0-22580 GCA_940671915.1 Paracentrotus lividus | reverse complement strand
TACCCTGATAACTTCCACTGGACCAACTACGCAAGAGTAAACAAAGACACTCCTTACAGTATCATGGTAATAAATAATAACATGAATGTTATTACAAACTCAGATTAGGAAACAATCAGGAAACTATCCTAGAAAAAAAAAATGTTTTTTAAAACGTCACTTGGGAAACGTAGCTGGAATAATACTACATTATGATAATTCAAACTCTTTGACACTACCTCCTACCTGTAAACGCTCTATCCGAAATAATTACTGGGATCATTAGGACACTACCCGGAATTACCCCTCAGACAACACAAATATACTACCGTTACCGCGTAGTGTCTAGGGCATTAGTTATGTTAGGTAAGGGGGTAGAAGCAAAGACCCGGGATACTTCGTGGACAATTACCATTCGCAAAAGACGTCTTCCATAGACTATTTGTAAGTTGATTTATCATGTACCCATGAGTCTACAGCTCTTTCCCTATATTACAAGTGCTCATCTGCATGAGATCTTACTGCAATGTAGATGAAGTCTCCAGTTACATATTGCTTCAACATCAGACTATCATTAGTTTCAATATTTTTTTTTTCGTCGAATAAATTCATTTTTCCTAATTTGATATTACGGATATATCACCCTTTTAATTTGTTTTCTTCCTCCAACTTTTTAAACCATGTTTAATATGCGCGAACATACAAGAATGAACATAGGCTATAATTTCATTTTTGTATATTCTGCTGTCAGGAGCAAAATGTGTATGAAAATAGATGATATTTATTTCGTTGCTTACTGTGGTTATATTTTTCATATTATACTACAATAATAATGTTCACTGTGATTATTATTTATTTATTTTTTTTAATTTTTTTTTTTTTTGCAAGAAATCACGTTTTTTAATTTCCAGACTTTCATAGTTTTCGCTATTTTTGTTATGATGTCTGCTTGCTAGACCGAAACCAAACGAAAATAAGATAATAATAATTCAGACAAATAAAAGATGTAAATAAGAGAAATTTATTAAGGGTAGGGTATAGGAGAAAGAAATAAATAGACGTATCTTACTGATAAACTTGATTTTGAGTTTGAATCAGGAAATATAGGAGGAAGCGAGGAACAAGATTCGCTGTGGAGGGAAATACTTTTGGATATTTGACGGAGAAAGCAGACAGGGGGTCCCCCTTTGAGCCAATATAGCCTGAGCTGAGCTAGCTACGGACCTGGGAGAAAACTTACCTAGGAAAAAAATTAAACCTGATTTTAAGAGCCTAGTATTACATATTTAACTTATGCGACCTCAGTTTTATATCATGTTAAAGAGTACGTCATATTCTGTCTTGTATTGTCAATTTTACACCTGTGCTGTCATGGTTTACTGAAGTGAGCACCTTGCTTTAAAACAAAAATCATTTTGTACCAAGTTATGGCAAAGGCAAACCCTGCATTCAACATGTTCAAAGAAACAAAATGTTTTTTAGGCTTTAATATTGAAATGCATGGCTTGCTCCTGCCCGGTGCCCCCAAACTTGTTTCAAGACGATTCTGATACACGTTTTTTCAAAGCAAAAGCGCTCGGTTATCCATGTCAGCATAGATAAAAATAGAGAATAATGACTTATTCTTTATGACATAAAAACTTATACTTTTCTAATACGAATTTCTCAAATTTGGGTTCACTATTTCTGGGACGCACTGTATAGGTTTTTTTAGCAGATTGAAGGCTCATATCAAATTTATTTTTGGATAAAGAAAAATTAATACAAAGTTACTGAGAGGAATAATAGTTCGAGAGAGTTCATGAAGGGGACGATGAAAGAAAGAAAGAAAAGAGCGATAGAGCGAGAGAGAGAGAGACACACAGAGACACAGAGAGAGAGAGAGAAAGAAAGAAAGAAAGAAAGAAAGAAAGAATAGGGAAGGAGTTAAACCCCAAAAATGGGTGAATGTAATTTTCACGAAAATTTAAGAATAAAGACATGAGACGAAGAAAAAGGAAATCAAAGAAATGATTTGGGAGGGGCAAAAGTAGAAAGAGAATAATGTACTTTTGATATAAAAAAATAGTAGAACTAGAAGTAAGCAACGAAAATAGAGAACGCGGACTTTGTTGAAGAATCAGAAGCGAAAATACATCCAACAATGGATAAAGTCACAAGATTTACCTAATTGACAATTACTCCTTGAATTCTCAGTATATACTAAAAACGAAGAGACCCGACTCATTTTCGTTATTAATAAAGAGCTTTCATACTCACGACAATCCAATGCGCGTCAAAACATGTTATAGTGTTGAATTTGTGCATTAATGATAAAATTATTTTAAAATTGTATTCAATTTTCACCCCAAAATTTCTTCTTTTTTTTTTCTTCTACCGATATTATTTTGGAGACGAATATAATTGACTTGCCAGAACAGTGGGCCTTGTAATATAATAATCTGAAGAAGAAAAAAAATAAATAAATGACCTACATTTATGGGACTTTTATCGATAATTGTGCTTATCAAGGATGAAAACCATGTTTAGATGTCAATCAAAGTGCAACAGTCTGACTTGCTCTAACAAGAACACAAGATGATATGACAGGGAACAAGGAAATTCTAAAATCGGGGGATAGTTTTAAGCGAGAGCTTTGACAAATCTGTTGTGATTTCCCTTCATAAACCTAGGAGGTGTTTGTATGTAATTCAATCCTTGGAGTCTGTTTCCTTTTCCAGGGTGCTTCTAGCTCTCTTAGCCATAGAGATCTCAACACGTGTTGGTTGGGGGGTTCTGTGCTCTAAGCTCGTCAGGCCTGATGACCATTCAGCTATACCGCCCTCTTCTATCAAGGGCTGTCATTAATTCTCCCGCGCTTCTGGCGGGAGACGGTGGAGTTTTCCCGCCTAGAAACTCTTTTCCTGATAACATGTAAGATCTCCCCGAAATGTAACTTTAGTGAGTTTATAATGATAACAGGGTGTAATTTTGGCACTGAGCAGTCGGGATTCGAAACCCCATATATGTCAAAAGGTTTCGGCCAATTTGTTGCATTTGCGTAGATGAAGGTCACCAGAAAGACACTTAGCTGTACGCGCTGGTACGCGTCCGCTGACAAACCAATTTAGTGATCAGTCTAAATAAACAAGAGATCACATATTAATAATCAATAATACATCAATTTTTATTTCTTTTAAGCGATTCCGTCATGAGCGCTTCCTAATGTATGGGTGCTTTGAACTGGTTTGCATGCTGTTATCATTCTGCTTTTACTCACTATATTACACAAGTCTAACAACATTAGGCAGTAAGAACAATTCACTAACCAATTACAAGGTCCCTGGGATAGGATGATTCTTAACAAGCATTTATCGTAAATAACTTGGCCAAAAGTTTGTTTTTGGTATGCCCTTTCTAAAACTATTTCTAATTTCTATTCCTCAATAAACATTTGGTGATAATTTGGTTGTATACTTCCGATGTCATTTTTACTGTTACCTATCTCGAGTTTATCTTTTAAAATTTGTTGTTCCTTTCTTCATAATTGCAGGGAAAATACAGTGTGAGGTCCTCATCTATGCTGGTAAACCATTATAGAAAGGTAAGCATGTCATGATATAACCTATTGATAATAATAATAATAAACATACCGTTAATACTATTAGGCAGTTTATACATGGGTTTTCCCATAAGACTCAAAGCACTTAACAGTATATTATCATTACCCCTCTTCCAAACTGGATTAACTTCCACCTGCCCATATATTTTACAGGCGCTTTTATGGAATTTACCCCCGCCCCCCGCTCGCTGGGTTACCCTTTTACACTGGGTGTAGTGAAGCAAATGTCCATAAATGCTTGCCTAAAAACATAAGTGCTTTGGTGCAGGGAATTGAACTCACGAACCTTTGCATTCCTACGTAGTGCTACTCACACTTCTAAAGTACATTGTGAAGAAATACTAGTTGTGATTATCCTAGATATCAGTTATTGGAAAGCCTACATTTATTGTTACCTTCAATTTTGTTATATATGATATGTAACAATGTATATAACCATTCTGTTGTAGGGGAAAGCCCATGTTAGATCAATTTGTGAGAGTTATCGATTCTATGTTTTGTCTTATCGCGCCTAAAGTATATAGTAAATGGTGCCCACCAAAAACTAATAACAATGGATATGCTGATCAGCAATGCTCCAAAAAGCTCAAAAATTTTATTGGCCGAAAACAAAAGTGAACGGAAATTCTTTTTGCTCCTTTGTTCGTGGGCCCGGCAGATACTGAGCAGCACCGATGTAATGCTCAGAAAGAACTTTTTAAAATTATTTATTGGATTTTCTTCAATTTTCTGTTATCTGCCTCTTCTTTGGAAAAGCCTAGGCTGGTTTTTCCCTGTAATCCTTGCTATGTCCTGAAGATTTGAAACTCAGGGCTGCATAACATCTGCCTGAAGCTACGAGTTATTTGCCTTAAAATCTTTCCACTTGAAACCTCTTTCGCATTTGTTCTTCGAGGAAATTTTAAGCTGTCAATGCTCGCGCAGTTCATCTCTAATTTATGACGCGACATACTATGCATATCAATGATTGCATGTATTATAGTTTTTTTGAAGAATAAGCTGTCGTCATTATAATGTCCAAATGAAACTAGATTTGAAAGTGGGCATGTTTTATCTGTACCAGGCAGGGCAACCCCTCCTGTTTTTTCAAACTGCTTTGTGTATATCTAAGTTAAGATTCTAGGCCGCGGCTTATCCGTAATATGTTATATTCCGTTCAGTCCCATATGCTTACATAGACGTAGCCTTCGCCGGAAATCTTGAAACATCTGCATCTACTTGAAATCTGAAGTTAATTTGGTTGACTTTTCAACCTACAAAGACCAATGAATAGAGGAAATTAGAAAACATGTATGTTACCATACTCAACAATGTTTTTATTATGTTCCTTAGATCTTGTGCTATCTATGTTTTGCAATCGGAATAAAAAAAAGCCAGATAATCTGGTTTTCTGTCCCCAGTTTCTCTGGATTTTGACCCAGTTTGACGTTACGATACCTATCTAATTCATCTGAATTCTTTTGATGAGAATCAGAAATGTTCTGAGTTATTTTTTTTAACCTCTTGATTGTTTGCCCTATATTCTATAAAAATGCTGCAGGAACAGATTCCATGTATATGCAATGGAAATTTAGCTCATGTGGTGCATGAGTTAAATCAAGTTCATAGAAGGGTACAATGTATATTATTCAATTGAAATGCTGTTACAACCTGATGAATTACTAAATTCAGCTTGTTTTATGATCCATAATTTAAGTAATATAAAAAAAAAACAGAATTAAGTGTTGTACACTGTAGTACATGCAGTGACTGTACTGTATGAATGACAATTTTTTTTACAGCTATAGGCCTACAGGGCCTCTCATGGCGACATTAACAGTATGGTTACTAAATTTACCAAGACAAAGGCACTTTCACATGTCAGTACTACTTGCTACTTTCTATCTGCCTTAGCAACTTATATAGGATCCTAATTGCATGTCTAAGTTATTTAGGGATGCAGTATCATTGAAATGATATTCAAATTGCAAACTTTGGATTTACTCATTTGCCCATCATGATCTATGAACACATAGGTCAGTCCTGGTATCCTTAAAAATTGCAGTTCTACTTGCCTGCTCTCTAACTTTCGAAGATATCTAAGATTTTTACTTCAAATTTTTCTAACCCGCTCGAGACGCTTTACAAAACGGCGCGTGCGTTTCAGCGACATGGTTTTCACGCGATTTCCTGTTGTTGCAGTCGCCGTGCCTACCGGCAGCTAAGCTTCAACGGCAACAGTATAAATTCAATCTGCGCAGCCGTATCCTCGCCGCTGTTTGAAATTTCACTGCTTTTAGATGTAAATGACTTGCATTGATCTGAAAACTTGCAGTAGTTTGTTTTTACGTCAGAGCGATAGAATTCCTATTCATTTCGATCTCTTTTGCACTTGTTTTTTGGAAGTTACTTAATCCCTTTAAACAGCGAGTTACAATACTTAGAACGCAGCAACAAGGTCCATTGTTCTTTAAAATTTTAAATTTTCGAAGTCATCTTCCAGCCTGGAGCAAAATGGTGGGAAAACTCTCCCAATGGTATAGAAAAGTTATACATGTTTGAAAGCTCTAAAAGTGAAGAGTTTCAAATCTGTAGAAAAACATGTTGTAGCGTAAGGCAGTTATTTTTTTTGCATGTTTTTCCAAAGCCATAGTTTTTTATGAATTTTTTTAGTTTTAATATATTCATAACCTTTAAAGGGCGCCACCTATGTTTAATTTTAAGTTGCCATTTCTAACTCCTCGGACATTCAGCTGGTCCAGGAAATGTAATACTTTGCGTAGGGTTAATATATATTTTGAAAGGGTTACAACCACTTTCATTGGAAAATGTGCACGATTAGTCAATTTTGGTGTCACAAAATGGGCCCAACTTTAAAGGCATGGCATATATCTTTTAGTGGCAAATGGACAAACATGTAAGACTATATTTGATCGGGATTTATGTTGATTCTTTCTTTTTGATACCCAAACAATACCAGGTTAGTTGTAAACCAGAACTTAGGGACACTTCATAATTATGTTCTAAGCACACTGGTGGTCCTGGTAACTTAGTTTTTTTTAAATAACAGTTAAACTTTCAAAAGAACAAAATAATCTATAAATATTACTTGATTATGTAATGTGTTAACATTTTGTTTCCTTAAAGTTTATTGCAACAAAAAGAGTTCTTGCTACTTTAGCATCCCTATAGTCTGCAGTGCGGATAGACCTCTGACAAAACACTCAATCTGCCAAGAATTCATGAATTCACACAATTTACATTATGCACAGTATATCTTCCATGTATTATGCATGCAGAGAGTATTTTAAATACGGACTCCTTCTAGCAATTATTCAGCAGAATTTCTTTGCTGTTCCTGTTACTAATGCACCCCTTTAAATTTGAATACAGATTTCTAAGAGGCCATTTCTTACAAACAATGAAATTCTTACAAAATATTCTTTATACCCTCTTTCTATCCCCTCTACGACTGTTGAGCAATTTCGATAGGAAATAAACAATATCAATCCTACAGCTCCCTGAGGTAAGGATTTGTTCCTACACACAAGATAACCCGACCAGCTCAATTGTTCACACAGAGTTAATATGCAATGTATCTTCCTTCTGTTATGGGAATAACACTTGGGCTATTTTCAGATTTAATACAAAAAACTTATACAGAAACTATATTAAAAAATGTTGTATATAAGAATCCAAACATAATAAAAGAATGGGCAATGTTTTTTGTCTCATATATCCATTTGTAGGTCTTCTATCCGCTCTCTCTCTCTCTCTCACACACAATATTGCTCTTTTGTTGTGACTTAAATTTTTCAGTCATCCTCAAAATTCTTCAATAGTCTATTTCTTGCTTTAAAATATATATATTTCACTTGATGAAATATATTTTTTCCCCTCTTTTTCCATGTATGGTTGGCTGTATTGCTTCTTTCCACTCACCTCTCTCTCTCTCTCTCTCTCACTCTCTTTCTTTTATATTTTGTGTTCTCTGTCTTCCTCTCTTCTTCTGTGTGTCTCTCTAACTTCTCATCTTTTCTATTTCATTATTCTTCTTTTTTCACTATCAATCACACATTATATCACTGTTCTTCCTATTATGTTGATACATGAGAGATTATTCTCTCTTATCCCTTCCAGCCTCTCGTTAGCCTAAGGCTATGAATCTAATTCACTTCATTAAATCAAAGTCTTGCTAGCAATCAGACAAATTAACAATAGTCCATGAATTCAATCAGTCCTCATTTCCAGCATTAATAGAGTTTGATTCCAAAAAGGAAGCTAAATCCACTTTGTCATTTCTGAGAAAAAGGCATTTTGTTTGCAAAATACTTTGTACAGGTGTCTATGGAAAAGTGATATTTTATGTACAATTTGTAATAATTGATCTCTGAATTTAATTTCAACTTATGTTCTAGACAGTACCAGTCTGAAAATGGTCGGATGTCATTTAACTCATTTTTATTGAAAGAGGATTTAGCCCTTTCTTAGAATCAATTTATAAAAATTTATGTGATTTAATTTCTAACTCAAGATCATGAAGAAGACTTTTGGTTTTGGTCAGTTCATCAAAATGGCCCCTTCTCGAAAGGTCATGTATTAAAATACCCAACCCTTACTTTGAATTCCCACTAATTTGGTTTCCCTGGGTTTCCCTTTGTGTTGTGTAGAGGCTGTAGAGATCTATTGGAGAAAGTATGGCGGTTAATTTTTTATAGATATTAGGAAATTTAAAAGGGAAAAATAGAATGATTTTATGTAATGTACATGCAGGCATAACAAATTCATTTTATGCACTACCAAATTAGGCGAGAGTGTAATGATTCTATGGTCATTTTAAATTTCTTGGTCCATGGACGGTCTAAAATAGGAGAGAGACTGCTCAGGCCCTGTTCCACTATAATTATTCTAGTTTGAAAATCACATAACACATAGATTGGACCATGATTATAATTTACCAATATAATTATAAAGTAAATAAACTGCAAATAAGGCAAAAACACAAGTTCCCACGGTTTAATGTGTTTCAGATCCATATAGATTTGGGAAGAAACTCCTGGTGAGCAAGTTTTCTTGGCAATAAACCATGATCTTGAAGAGTTGCCCCGTACAGGTAAATGGTGGCAAGAAACTGCAGGGTCTTTATTGGCAATTTAGAAATGCGATGATGCATCGCAACCTCGCATGTTGCCTTGTGGCTCCTGCTTGTTCTTTGATAGGTTGTTGAAAAGAGACGAGCATTGCGTCACGGACTTATTACGAGCTTCCTTAATGTTTGGTCTGAGCACAACACCCAGAGGTATGTCACAGTGCTTTGGCATGCAAGTATCTGTCCATGGAATAATGTAAGGACTTGATGATGAGCTTACGGTTTGTTGGTTGATCGGAGGACTTGGCATATTCTGTGGGTTAACTTCATCAGCAATCTCATTTCTCAGCATTGAGGGGCATTTTCCTCTCCCTTGATATTGTGGAACACCATAAATCACAAGCCTAGAGTTGTTGATGCACAGGATAAAGAGCATTGGGCCAATGACACTCCATGTGGAACACAGATGTTAGTTGATTGGTATTGGAACATTCTAACCACCTTTTTGGACCGTTGCTTGAAGCTAAACAAACATATTGATGTGTGTGAATCAATACTGATTTTGGTATACTGCATACAAATGGTAATAACAAAAAAAAAGTTAACACTAAGCTCCTAGAGCATTCTATTATTAAGTGCTATATAAAATATATCTATCATTATTACGATTGTGTGTGAATTAAAAAAAAAAAAAAAAAAAAATTCTCATTGCTTAAGGTTGCATAGAATCAGTAAACCAATTCCCAGGCCTAGTCTTTAAGGAAGTTCCAGCCTCTCTTGCTCTATAATAGCTTGGAACCTCAGATTTATTGTTTCAACTTATTCATGCTAGGAAATTTATGTTCTAGTGTAATTGCAGCATGGGATATAAGATACAGATAATCACACAGTAAACTATTTCAAGGTTTATTGTGAACAAAGAATGTAATAAAAGTATAATTACTAGTAAACTGCTTACAGATTGTCTTAACGAAATTTGGTAGATGAGAGTATTATTTTGAAATAGTCTGGTTAAAGAAATTATTTTCATACTTTTCTTTTTCAATCTTTCATCATCACTATCATCATTATCATCTCATCATCATCATCGATCTCATCATCATCTCAATCAATCATTACAATCTATCATCATCATCACTGATCTCATGATCAATCAACGTCATAATCATAATATCTATCATCATATCATCACGATCATCATTATCATTCATCATCATCATCATATCATTATATCTATCTTCATCATCACTATCATCTTATCATCATCATCATTCATCATTATATCTCATCATCATCAATCACTATCATCATTATCACTATCAATCATTATCATCATCATCATCAATTCATCATCATCATCATCATCATAATCATCATCGTCATCATCATGATCATATCATCATCGTATCATTCATAATATGCATTCATCATCATCACATCACTATCATCATTATATCATCATCTATCATCATCATTAATATCTATCTTCATCATCAACTATCATCATCATCATCATTATACTATCATCATCATCACTATCATCATATCATCATCATCATCTCATCATCATCATCTCATCATAATCCATCATCGTCATCATCATCAATCAATCATTCTCACCACCACCATCACCATCATCATTCATCATTCATCATCATCATCATCCACCATCATCACAATCATCTTCATCATTCATCATATCAAAAATCATCATCACTATCATCATCATCAATCATCTCATCGTCATCATATCAACCACAATAAATCATCCCATCATCATCACCATTCAATCTTTCCACCACGATCTCTCATCATCATCATCATTCATCATAACATCTTCATCTTTCATCAAAAATTGTCATTATTATCCTCTTATGTCAATGTCAATTATCATACTCATTTGTTTACGTTGGTTTGCCCTCCACAACCATCACAGGCCATCCACTTACCAAGAAGACACCCAATGGACAGCTCAAAGACTTATTTGGGCGTGGTCCCATTGCTTCTCTGGCTTAAACCCTCCGGAGTAGGCGTGCCGGAACACAATCGTTACTCGGAAGTGGCTTGAGACGACCGGAATCACCTCACTGCCATCTCATCGTCTTTGTATACAAATTCAGAACTGTGTAAACTTGAACTAACGTTTACCAAGTTTTGTGTGCTTGTGCGTGTACAGGTAGCGTGATAGGGTCATTGAGTAATACGTTGATTGATGTCTTAGCTTGATTGCTAAGGAGGCATCAAGTTCATTATAGATCAGCAACAGGGAAAAACCTTGGGTCTTTATTCCTATTCCTAGGGATTTGATATTATTGATAGAATCTTACCAAAAATCATAAGCGGCTTTGAGTCAACCCCTTCATCTACTCAGGGTTACTATTCCAATTATTATTCATTGCTTTTTAGTATCTAGTACTGCTTTACCTATCTTCTGGCCAAATAGGTACGGATAAGAAAAAAATGTATAAAATAAAAAACTTATGTTACCCAGGGTAGCCACTTTCAGCACTTAATGAACTGAATGAATGAAGCACTTTACTCTTCTCCATTCTAAAATATTTGTCTGCCTGCCAGAGGTCCTATTTTTTTAAAATTGGGTTTCTTTTGAAAAATGGAACTCTGATAGGGATCAAACACACACTTCTTCCTATGAAGGTGGGCGGTCACTGATTGAGCCAAATAAGAGTGCATTATACATGTAGGAGCTAGTGTGATTTGTTCTGAACCTTTTTAATCTTGAAGGCTGTCGAATATGTTATTTCAAAAGATAACTCCAAAGTGCAAAGTAAGAACACAAAATAGCAAATCAATTTCTTCTTATTTCCTTCTTATTAATTTATGAGTATATATAAAAATCCATTGTTAGAGGACTTTTCTTTCCTTGGATCCAATGTTACGAGGTTGAAAAATGGTGACATATTCTATAAAAGTCTATCAAAAAACATTCAGAAAAGGGTAAATTCAGGGTTATAGTCTACTGAGATACAGTAGGGCATTAAACCTATTTAACCACCATAGACATTCAAGGTGTCCAAAGGTTTAAGCAATTCACATTTTTGATTCATCAAATTTGGCACATTATAATTTTTATGCACTCCAACAATAAAAATATAAAAAAAATTCTAATATTTCCAGGAGTACACTTTACTTTAGGAAAATTTATAAATACATTGAAAAGATTTGCTATTTGCACACGAAGATAGTGATATGCATTTATGTTCGCCGTTGCCAATTTTAGAGATTTCAATTATTTTTTTCAATTGAAAGTGTCCTAATTCAAAACCATTTAATGTACCACATAAAACTAAAAAAAATTGCCTTTTCTGTTCTGTTTTGTTATTATAATATTCTAGTTTCAACGAGATGCTCTAAAGGCGTCACTAAAAATCCTTCCGCAATCTCAGAAACTGGATAGGTCATACTTCTTGCCTTTGTTCATGAAATTGTTGAATAGATTCTTTAACTTTAGTTTTTTCCTTGATAGAATGTTGAGGTTCTTAAAAGCTTCAACTGCACTTTTGTTGTCCATGAAGTCTTGTAAAACTTAATATAAGGCTGAAACAACATGTATGTTATGGAATATAGAGGTAGAGTATCTTCATGAACTTTCTACATGTATGAAAGTTGTTGTTAATTTAGTGATGTACAGTATAATAATTTTTATATTTGTTTTGTTCCAATGTGCCTTGAAATTTCACAATTGTATAAATTTCTTTCCAAGATAGTTATTTCTTATTAAAAATTTGATACTATTCGTAATTCATGTTGATCGATAAATCGATCATTCTGTTTTGTTTTATTACTATGTGCATTTTGAGGTATATGTTTTTCTGATCAGTGTTGTAAATTGCATTGTTCTTCTATGTTTCAGACTAAGTGACCTTGTATAGTCATGATATAGTGAATTAAGGATTATGAAAATATAATTAAGAGCTGCTATTTATGATTTTCACGAAGTTGCCTGTATAGAACGATTTTGGCGACTGACAAAAAAACATGTCTTGAGAAGAATGCGTTTTTCTTTGCCAAAGTCGCACTGTTCATTTGGGCTAGGATTTTATGTATAGGCGTAAAGTTAGGGTACGATCATGGTTAAATCAGGATACATTATTTTGCTTCTTACATACAAAGTAAAGATTAAATTATGTCGACATCACCAAAAATAATGTTATTAACCTGTCAAAAGTTTCAGATATAGTATCTCCCCCATGAACAAGATGTATAAAAACTGTTTTTTGTTTTTGTTTTTTTTTCTTCAAAATACTAAATTTAAAAGCCCTATCTTAACAAAACTTCACAAGGAAAGGTCGCTTCGTTGGGCTTAAACTTTTGAAGCCTCGCGCAAAACCATATAATACGATCAAGCCGGCGCAAATAATCTTCGAGATGACAAGCGCCATCTATATGGAGAACCAACCAACCAACTGTATAAATTTGTATCTATTTTTTACATTTTCTGTAGTGTTTATAATACATTTTGCTACAAATATGGAAGAGGGGGATGATTATTGAATATCAAAAAAGCTTAAGATTAAATTAAGGGCAAGTCCACGCTATTTGTTCCCAAGATGGTGATTTTCGACTTTGACCATTTTTGTGTCAAGTGTGTTCAGTTTGGTTTGTAAGTATACATAATGTTTGTCATATATACCAGTGAAATGAACTTAATGCAAATGAGGTCAAAAAGTCATTTTCAAGGTTGATTTCTCATGAAAGGACGTCACAAAGGCTCATTAATATTCATGGGAAAAAAATGCATTAAAAAATGCTATTTCAACCATTTAAAAAAGAGGTTTCATAGGCAGTACAACAAAAGTAGGTTATTTTCCTGTTTTTATATTTTTCTGGTAACTCTGGTTTTGAAATATCACGAAACCTAGCACATAGGCTTTCCATATTTTAGACTTAAAATATTCAGGTCTCAGAAATAGTCTCACAAAAGTTACTGAGGCTGATTGCAAAATCATTACATTTTTATTACCCACCCTCCCACCTTTAGAAATGAAACAAAATAAGTTTTTCTTACATTTGTTGTTTGTAATTATTTCTTTTGTTTATCGAGAGATTTTTTTAACAAAGATGTTGCTTCGCCTTGGCTACACCAAATTTGTTTAATAAAAAATATTGACAGGGGAATTAATGTCCCGTGTGTTACTGTCCCGTTTGTGTTTAAAACTTGCAACCTTTGCCAGAAAACTCGAAAGTTGTATAACATTAAAATATGTTCCTTACAATGTTTATACATGTTAATGAGGAATTATGACTCTGCAAATTTAGATCTACTTTTTTAATTCAGGTTATATGTGAAAAAAACAACGTCAAAATTTAAAACAACCATTTTTTTTGGCGGTCCCGTTTGTACCGACGAATAAATGATAATTGAATTATGAAATTGAGTATTACAACTATTTTTAAAATGTTTTGTTGAACATTCTTAGTCCTTCAGGAATATACCAAAGGATTGAGAATTTCAATTCAGATTTTTTCAACGAGACCCTATTTGTTGAATTTCGTTTGTTACAGGCGCAAAAGCTTGGACTTGCCCTAACATTTAAGATTATATTGTATTGTTAACATCATCAAATTCCCATCCAAATCATTTTGAAATCTGATTACAAGGTGCCATTTATGTTTTTATACACATTGTACAATAGGGAAGAGTGGTTTTAAATAGTGTGGCCTTGACTTGTCCATGTATAATTTTATTTTTTATGATACCATCCCCTGTTACAATAGGGGAATAGGTGTATGATTGTGATGAGTTGCTGTTTTTTGCCTAATTTTTATGTTTTTATATGTTTTATGAATACACCCTGTACAAATAAGGGAAGAGGGTGTAATGTTGATTTTATCCACAATAATTTAGTCAACTTTCTGGTCCCTTGTGTGGCAATGGTTGATATTTCTTACTTTTGTATTATTTATACTGAAATGTATGTAATTTGATATTTTCTATGCCAAATATAAATAATAATAAATAATAATTTATGTTTTATGATTAACACCTGTACAATAGGGGAGGAGGTTTATGATATTGAGTGTTGAGTTTGCTGTCCATGGTTATAAAAACACACTCATACCCTCTGGGGGATTTCCCGTGATTTTCCACTTTTATTCAGACATCTTCCTTCATAGTGTCATTAGTGGGTCTTCATGGAACAAAGTTGTGAATAGCCTGGCAAATTGTCATTTGGTCTAAACCCACTTTGACTAATGGCCATCCCCCCCCCCCCCCCCTTTGGTCTTCTACCAATTGGTCTACTCTATTTTGTCATGGTTGGATTAGGAGGAAAAGCCTGTTACAGTCAGCTGAAGCATGGATTGATGCTAAATTAGCTTGCATGAGATTGGCTTAGAAAGCTTCTGGTTTGTGAAGCTCAGCTCAAACAAGAATGATTGATGTCTGAAATTTTGTACAATTTAGCGTGCTGATTGAGAAAAAAAACTGATTCTCTCTGATCTGATTATTTAATGGATCAAAGAAATAGTGGGCTATTTTTCAAAATACTTTGGTCGATAGGGCACCACCTACTGAGACGAGAGGAAATTATAAGAGAGGGTGATATGTCTCTGAGCTTGCCCCTTCTTCACCCATCACTTTTACATTTCTTCATTTCATTGCCTCTCTCCCTCTCTCGTCTCCTCTAACTCTCCCTCTTCTCTCTTTCTTTTTCTCTCCTTTTTCTCATTTCCTTTTCCATTCTATGGGGGAGACCGGGGATGGTAGTTAACACGGGTCAGTTGTTACAGATTCCATCAGTGTGCTAAGCTTGGACAGAGATGATGTGCTTAACTGACATCTACCGTATATACAGCCTATACATAGCTGTAATGAACTGCCGGTTTTCTCTGCTTGTTTTATTAAAAAGTAAATCAACAAAACAAATTTACAGTTCAAAGAATTTTTACAAAAAGTTGAAATTTGTAATAGCTCTTACAACTGAAAGGCACATGATGATAGTCTGGTATTGTAAATATAGTACATGTATGTCACTAACTATACCCCCTAGCCATCCCTGTAATTTGCCTACAGGCTTGTGCTACAGTTGATTTTGTGTGTAAAATCACCCATGGGGTGGTTGTTACAACAACCTACCCCGTGTTGTGCTAACAAACTTACCCCATATTACATTACAATGTACATTACATTTTGTCTCAATTTTCAGGTCGTTAATATTTTTATGTTTCTATTTAACTTTGATCTATTCACTAGCTCTTAACTTGATCTTACTTGTTAATGATGCCAAGGAAACTAGAAAGTTGAAACAAAAGATATTGGTATAAGGAGATGCTACACATTGTCAACTTACCCCGTATGTTTACATATTGTAACACGTATGGTGTACAATTACCTCGTATTATGGGTTAGCGTGTTACAAAAAATATTCCCTCATCGATTAAGCTTGTAGTTAATTAGTGTATACATGTTTTCAAGTTTATATGCCTCAGGTTTTAGCAAAATAATGGCTAAAAACTACGGGGCCGCCGGAGCGTTTTTGAAAAGTGGGGGGGGGGGCGCTGAAACAGGCTAAAAATCACAAAATGTATGGTCATTTTTTTGCGTTTTTCTACACGTTGGCTGAAAAAAGGGCGGGGGGGCTGCAGCCCCCCAGCCCCCCCCCCCCCCCCCCCCCGGCCCTCGCGGCGCCTGCAGAACCCAAGATGGAGTGCGCGAGTCTTTCATTAGAATTATCTGGCCCCAAAAATGTTGATATTTTGTAACTTTCCATTCCCCAGTCTCCCTACTTCCCAGACCTCTGAAAGCAAAGCTTGTCAGTATAGACATGTCATAATTCCATCACTTCATTCGATACTTTCAAGGCAATCAGTGATAAGATCTAAACATCCAAATTGCACCTTCATTCGGATAATTAACCCAATCATGTAGTGCTTAGGCAACCGTTCACATCAGGTCAACAAAATTTGATGAAAAAAAAGGGGAAATAATTGAAAGTTTGAGCATTATTTATATGTTGCACCTACATTAGTATGGCAATGTTCCCCTTGTCTGTTGGCCTCTGCTGGGGACTGTAAACGATAGGATAAATTTGTGAGGATTTTGGTTACAAATTGAAAGCTGTAAGAGCCTTAAGTGAGAGGGGGGGGAAATCAAACCACCCCTAATCAAATCATTTCTACCCCTTATTGTGGTCAATTCTGATTCTTGTATAGACGATGTTAAAGTAGTAAGCATTGCACTCTGCTCTGTGTTTTAGTAGATTTGAATGGAAATTACAAAATGTGTCCAATGAAATTTCTCATTTGCTCTATATGGAATTGTGATCATGCCATTTTTCAATTCATTTTTTCATTCATATTTAATCTATGATAATTTATAACAGAAAATTGAAACCTCTTCCATGAAAATCGTTGGGCGGGGGGGGGCTTGAACCCCCCGCTCCGCGGCCCCTACTAAATGTCGATACCTTGATTCATTTTAGGACCATGTTTCGAAAGGTACAGCAGGTAATATGGGCCCCTAAGCTCAATTTGCCTAATTTGCATAAAATTATGAAATGACACCACCAAGTCTAATCTTTGTTTATATTGAATCAATAACTATCTGCTCTAATACTTTTATTGTGGAAGAAAAACAATATCACTAACCCCCTGTCTGCATATTTTCAATGTTGACGTCATTAACCAAGTGCCATATTACCTGCATGTGCAGGTAATATGGGCACATGTATTAATGTATGTTTTAAAAAACTACAATGACTCTACCATGTCTGGAAATTGCTTAAAATGTTGAAAATCAATTACTTAAGATATAATTTGAAATTAATAAGACCCTTTAGTAAATGCCTTTAACTATATATTTCATTGTTATGTAATTTTGTATTATTTCTTTTAATCTTTTATTTAATATTGTTCATTATTACAAGTAATATTAGGCCTAAACAATAAGTTATTTATATTATTTATATACTGCTGAATATTACCCCCAAAAATCGTAGCAAAAGAATATTGGATGCCATCATCCAATACAAGTACCAGAATCATTTTCTGCCATTTTGGATGTCCCTATTCCTGCACTAATGTTGCTGTGATCAGGCATGCATTCAGTGCCCCATTGCACCCCTCACTAAAACAAATGACCTGTACACGCTAGTAGATCAAAATGAAACTATAACTACTAAATATACAAACAATTGAGCGTTACCCCTCAACAAATTCTTTCACCATCACATTTTAGTTTGTTAGTCATTTTGTAGTTTTTTTTTATATGTTTTTAATTTTAAATAATATAATTTCTAATATACTAGTATTGTTAGGATTTGTGTATAGGAGATTACTACATGAGGTTATTTGTCACAGGTATGTTACAAATGTAAGCAGATATTTGTTCCTTCATATTTTATATTTATATAATTTGCAGGGATATGAACTAGGTAAAAGATATGCATTATATAGTTTTCTTTTCTTTTTTACATAAATCATGACAGATAACAGCTTGATGGTCGGACAGGTTGTTAATCTGGAATTTGAATCACCAAAAATGAAATGGATATAATCATCTGAAAGTGAAACACACCCTATTCCTTTTCAGCTGAACACAAAACTAATTTCAAGTATCAGCTAATAAAACTTTATTTTATTTTGAGATGAAAAGAACAGTTTTTTCTTTCATCATTTCACTTGTCTAATTAACAAACTGTATTTAATTTTTGGATATTCGAAAAAGTCAAACGAACCTTCGGTTCTATTCATGCAAATGATGATAAAAAACATTCGGGTATAGAATTCCATCTGTCTCAGACAAATGAACATTTGGAACACAGATTAGCCCCTATTATCAATTTATAAAGGTAGCATAGAAATTTTTTGTTATAGGCGCTCTAAGAAACTATCCCTAGACATTGACCCTGTACAACTACCCCTCCAAAAATACTAACCACATAACCTACCCGCAAACCCTATTCGGGGATGGGGGGGGGCGCGTAGTTGTCATGGGGCCTATTGTCCAAGGGTGTTTGTTCCTTATAAATACGGTTTTAGTATTGATAAATACTTTGTTTTATTATTATATCTTGATCTAAGATCATTATGAGCTCTCAAAGAGCTTATCACTGAGCTTTCTAACTATAAAATCACATGAATTGTCATATTTTATTATCAAATCAAAATCAATGTACTGAATTCAGAGATTTGATTGTGAAGGGAGTTTGTATAGTATAATTGAGATGGTGAGTATATATTATATGGTATAGTCTGTCCTTGGCTTGCGGGGTTGGATGGGTTTAGTCCCTTGCACTCATACGATCCGTTATTAATTAAACCACTGTTTTACCTTTGTAACCTAGCAACCAAAAGTGCAATAATCTAACAACACTTGTTTTCTAAAGTTCAAAAACAAGGAAATAAGAAGGCATATTTATTTTCCAGTGCTGTTTGATATTTATTTATTTATCTGTAGAAGTACATGTGTGAGAATCTTAGGGTGTATAATAAAGCCAACTACCCGGTGGTTTTCGAGGTAAAATTGATGAATTGAAAGATAAACGAAAACTCTGTGTTACCTGTTATTATCATACTTCATTAAGTAGTTAGTTTAAATACTAATGGCGTAAAATATTCATGTATGAAATGAACATCGCTATAAAAACTAAAATCACAATCAAAAACAAGATGAAATTAATTCTTCTTTAATTCAAGAAATAAACATAGAAAACTTGCTTAATGTGGAATTTTTGATATGATAACCACCAGTATTTCATTTAAGAGTTAATATTTTCTTAAACTGGCCAATTATTCAAAGCAAAAGTAAATAATTCAAGAAAGTAAATATATATACCCCTGCAAAATTTATAAATTATTTAGAATCTTATAATGAAAAGAAGGGCACGGGATATTTCATTTAACAGTCAATTACTTTCTGATTGGCCTTATCATGAATTTTCTCGGGTGCAGATGCTTATTGTATTATATCTGTACGATAAATGTGCGAATGATAATAGTGCCATTAAGTAATTTAAAAATGAAGACTGCAAGAATCAAGTGATTAGAGAAACGACGTCTTAGATTTCTGTTTTTATATTTTTTCTCACTTTAGTCTTTCATACTTTGAATAATCTTTATACTTTGAAATCGTATAAAACATAATTGATACATGACTAATGTGTATTTTTTGAATATCTCTGAATTGTCTCTTTCTTCTTCTTTATACTTTGAATTGTGTAAAACGTGAATGAACTAAGATCTTTGAAATTGCTGTTCTGGTCTTTTCATTCTCCATACCAGAGAATCGTAATAAAACTGATTGTTACATGACTTGAGTATTCTTTTTGAATTACTGTTAATTGTCACTATCCGTTATGCTGCAATCGTATACAATTTGAATTAATTAACATAGCTCATGACCTCTTTTTTGATGGGGGGGAACTGTTTATGAGATTTGTCTTGTTAATATCTTTTATACATGTAACTGAAATTGATAATACTGATATAAACTATCGCGCTTTTTGATTTGCTGCTTTCTTTTCTAACTTTGTATTTACATCGTATGTGATCATGTATTTGAAAATAAAAAGCAATAAGATATCAATATGCTTGTAGAACTAAAAAATGTCTGTTTATTTATGCCTTTGCTTTTACTGTCACTGTTTTGTCATTTGTTTTGATACAATTAAGTTTTTTTTTTTGAGAGAGAGAGAGAGAGAGAATCACACATTGAATAATTCTGTTAATAAAATTATATTTAGCGGCCTAATGAAACTGCTTTCTGCACGCACCCCCTAATTTTCAAATTTGTCGTATGCGCCCCTCTATTTTCAAACTCTGGATCCACCGCTGTATATCTTCTTCTCTTCTTTTTATTTTTTTAAAAATTCATTCCAGATTCTATTCACTAATATGTTGTTGAACCTTGGAGAAGTACTCACCCAAAAATACGTAGACGCTGCCAGGGAGAGGTTTGTGTTGCATAATATGAAGAAAAAGGATTTTATACTATTTTTATTATTTTGTTATTAGGTACTGAAGGTAATATGGGCCAGCAGGTAATATGGCCACCTGAAGCAAATCATATCGTGACCGTCGACCGGGACCGGTGACCGTGTGAAACCATAATGTTGTTCATATGAACTCTATACGAAAATATATCGTCGTGAGAGCATCAGATGCCGAAATTTCTCTGAGAAAATTGCTGAAAACAACAAGGTACGTAAAACATACGGAAATTTTTGCCCCCGATGTAATGCTACAGTCACACAGACACTTACGTTGAGTTTATGTCCGTTGCGTTCAAAAATTAATTTTCTTTTCTTCGGATCCCCACGGATGCTTACCCGTCATAGTAGCAGTAGAAATTCTGAAAATTTCGTTCATCCAGTAAACACTGGAAATACATTAAGAAATGATAGAATAGAAGTGAAATAAGATTACAACAACACAAACGTATCTTATACGTAAGTGTCTGTGTGACTGTAGCATAAAATTTGATATTTCACAGAATGTGATGGTTAAAGAGTGTTTGAGGTGGTAACCTCAATTTTTTATAATTTAGTAACTTATAGTTTCATTTTGATCATGCTGTACAGGCAATTTGTTGTAGTGGAGGGTGCAATGTGCATTGAATGCTATGCCTGACACAGCAACATTATGCAGGTAATATGGGCCATCCAAATGGCGGAAATGATTCTGGTACTAGTATTGGGATGAGGCATCAATCTCTTTGCTACGATTTTTGGGTTATATCACAGTATATAATTAATATAATAACTTATTGAGCCTATATATTGACTTGCATAGTGAAAATAATATTTAAATAATATTAAAAAGAAATAATATACAAAATACAAACAATGAAATATATAGTCAAAGTATTTACTGAAGGGTCTTATAATTTCAAATTATATCTTAAAGTTAATGATTTCAACATTTTAAGCAAATCCAGAAAATTGGTAGAGTCATTGTAGTTTTAAAACATACATTAAATACATGTGCCCATATTACCTGCACATGCAGGGCTAATATGGGCACTTTGGTAATGACGTCAAGATTTGAATATTGCAGACAGGGGGGTTGGTTTAATTGCTTTCTCACAATAAAAGTTAGAGCAAGTATTATTGATTCATGTAAACAAAGATTAGACTGTGTGTAATTTTTAATTTATGCAAATTAGGCAAATGAGCTTGGGCCATATACCTGCATGTACCCTATTATGTTTTGCCATTCTCTCTCAACACAATATTTCAAACTAGCTTTGAATACTTCGTCGTGTTCGTGTAGGGTTTCAGTTCATACAAACAGTTTTATTGGGACTGTATCCACTCCCATACCAATTAGTTTGTTGCATTTGAGAGTCTGCCTCTCCGCGCGCGCGCGCCAACTTCGCCATAGACCTGTGTACATTAATTACAAAAACGTGATTTCTACTTTTATAATTCCCCATATCTTTTTGAATTTATCTACGAATCGAACCAGTTGAAAAGAATATAAATATTGATATACATGCAAAATATGACCACATCATTTTCTTCGTATCTCTTGAATCTGGCCTTTTTGTTGAAAACACCCTTATTTTCTTTTCACACAAAATCTGAAAGCCCCAAATAAACACGTGTTCTATGGAGAAAGATGTCAAACCACAGTACAAGGTGTTTTTGTTATTGGTTAGAAAGTGTTTCTTGTGGCGGAATAAAACCAGTTGAAATGCTCTAATAGAAGAGTACGATTCCATTGTTTTGATCTATCTATTCTTCTTTCCTATTGGCTGATAGAATTCTGGCCTTTTTTATGAAATAAGTGCTTCCTAGGGTCATGAAGTTACTCGGAATCTATTGCCAATTCAAATTTTAGCATTTTATACACTTGCAACGAATGCTTACGCGTTACGCAATCGCAATTTTATGAATGGAACTGTTTTGCAAGTTAGCACTCAGGTTTTAAAATTTTATTTACATGTATTATATATTTTTTTATATTTAAAAA
>CALNVZ010001995.1:0-18059 GCA_940671915.1 Paracentrotus lividus | reverse complement strand
GTCCAGTTTAAATATATTAAACTTGTCTCACAACCGCATCAGGACAATATCCCAAAACGCTTTCCAAAATCTTACGCGCTTAGAGACCCTAGACCTTAGCCATAACCGTATCACCGATGTCTCGGCAATACCCAATCTGCCATCTCTGAAAACACTAGATCTTGAAAATAATCTGATTGCTACAATTAGTGTTGAGTTAATCATGAATCTTGAGACTTTAATTCTCATCTCAAATCGGATAGCAATTATTATACCCCCTAATGATCAACTGACTAAAATTGTTTCAATTACTCTAAATCAGAATGTTATGGTGTCAAACAAAGTTATCAAGCATCTCATATCGTCAAGCCCTTCTTTGTTGAATATGAACGTGGCAGAAAATTACTTGGAGGAATTAGTAATAGGAGAATGTTTCATTTTAAAGTATCTGTATGCTTATAACAATTCCATAAAGCATGTGAGGTTTGATGATGCAATGTCGTGCGGTAGCTTAGAACACCTAATTTTAAGTGGTAATAGGTTGACAGATCTAACAAACATCCGAAACTTGACAGGCCTTAGAACTCTCTATGTACACTCTAATCAAATATCACACTGGAATGAAACTGGATTGGTTCATTTACCCAACCTAGAAGTTCTTCGTCTTGAAAGGAATTTGTTAATAGAACTTGGTCAACTTCCCTCACTACCCCATCTGACCGACCTTAACCTATCTTACAACAGTATACAATGGATAAGCAGGGAGTCCTTGGTATTCTCTGCACTTCAGACCCTTGACCTAACAGGTAACCGGCTCAAGATTTGTCCCTTCCTCTCAAGGCTAGATTCTTTAACAAATGTGTATCTCAACTCTAACCAGTTAGAAGATATCGAACCTGATGATATTGGTACAATCCAAACTTTACAAAGTTTGCACATGGCAGGAAATAAACTGAACAGTATTCCCATTTTACCTGTAAATCATATAATATTTTTGAATATTGAGTATAACAACATTTTGGTAATTCATAATAGTGCATTTGAAAATTATCTCAATTTGAAAAGTCTACTGTTGAAGGAAAATCGATTGGAAAGCATGCCATTATTTCCAGCTACATTAAATAGACTTCATTTAGAGGGAAATCAATTTGAAAGAACAAACATCTCTTTCCAAAATCTTCCTGGGAGCATAATTTATTTGTCCATGCGAAGAAATAAAATGCCATCGATGGATGACATTTATGCAGGCCCATTTTTGACATACCTGGATGTCTCATACAATGCTCTTTTGAAAATTCAGCCTTTCCATTTTTTCTTTGCTGGAAAATTACGGACACTTCATCTTGAAAACAATGCTCTTTCAACTGTAACGGAAGAAACGCTTACTGGTCTGACTTCAATCAATTTCATCTATCTCCAATGGAACCAACTCACGTATTTGCCCCATGGATGCTTTTCATCATGCCCACGACTCACCATTCTAGATATCTCTGGCAACCCGTTGCAAAGAATATCAGACAGCGCCCTCTCTAGTTCATCAAAACTCCAATACTTGAAGTTTGCACATATTGCATATCTTGATTCAAACTTATATTCTAAATTGTTCTTTGGTGAGTTGACCAGCCTAAGGGATCTTTTTCTGTCGAACAACTCTATCGTGAATAAGTGGACATCGAACTCAGCCTCCTTTGACGTTCCTCCCCAGCTATCAACAATAACTTTCTCAAATAATGCATTGTCAAACACCTTCCCTAGAGTTAATGGGGAGTACCTTCGCAACCTTGATTTATCCAAGAATTTATTTTACTCCGTACCACAACAACTGAAGGGAGCCTCATATCCGATTCTGACACGTCTGACGCTCACAGGGAATAAAATCAGAATGCTTGAAACAGATGACTTTTCAGAATTCCTATGTTTGTACTTCCTTTATTTGGACTACAATGAATTGATTGTCATACAAAAAGGTGCATTTTCACAGCTCCTATCAATGTCACAGCTTGACATAAACCACAACAACTTATCTGTAATTCATCAAAGTAGCTTCCCGTTATCACCCAGAATTACACAGATGAACCTCTCTGGGAATCCCTGGAATTGTGACTGCCATCTGTATGGCTTTACAACCTGGCTATCGGAAAAACCAGAGGGCGCCCTGTGTGCCACTCCATTAGAACAACAGAATCGTACCATTTCGGAAATTATCTTTGATGAGGTCTGTAATGCTGGGAACAAAAATATAACATGCTTAACAGAGAATCCAATTATAACTGTGTATGTTAATGATCTTAATGTAACCTTACCATGCCCGTTAAATGTAAGAGACCGCAGCAGTATATTGTGGTCACTTCCAGATAAGGTAGTACTCCATACCCACTCCTCATCACCATCGCATCACATAACTGTTAAAGAGGATGGTAGCATTTTTCTAGAGGGGATTACAGAGGACCTCTCTGGCAACTATTCATGCATGGCACCCCAGTCTGGTATTTGGACAGAGTTCAGCCTGACTCTCATTGCAATAGCACATGAACTCAAGGATGACTCCAAGAGGAGGTTTCCCAATGCTTACACATCATTTGAGTGGGTGAATGAATTGAAGTGCGATGAAGTGTTGGATCAAAGTAAGGATCGTAACATTACTGAGTGGTTAGTTTTTGTGATTGTTCTCATTTTGTTTCTGTGTTTTACTGCGGTTGTCATAATAGGGATATTTATTCTAAGATACACCAACTCCTCATCTTCCACACAAATTCAAATGGTGACAATTCCACAGGTCGAAAATATTCATAGTAATATTTGAATATAATTCTAACTGTAAAACATCGATTATGTGTAGATAGTCGGGGTAGGGGCAGATTCCATAAAGTTTTAATAGGGGATAATGCGGCATCATGACCAGCCTCCCCCCCCCCCCGTTTCCTGGGAGAGTCGGGATCCATAATTTTTCTTTATAAGAAGAGTTCAGACGAATAACACGGTTTAAGTGTTGTGACATTTATGATTTCTAAATAAGTACAAAAGGTCGATGCCATGCAAATTCGAAGAAAGTATTAGAGCCTGCATTAGGGATGAAAGTCACAAATTAAATTTTGATCAATGCAAATTGATAATAGGCACAAATATGCTTTCACCGTTCCAAATTTCCGACTGAACACTTCAGTCTTACTTCAGAAGGAAAGACAGCCAGCTGATTACTCATGCCAGGAGGGAATGACGTAGCGCGGAAGATATCGGTCACTCCCGGAAGTGTGTATCGTAAGTGGGCATTTGATAGAGTTCCAAAGTCCAAGAGACAAGCGATAGTAGTCTTGAGATAGAAACGTCATCCGCACGTCGAGAACCAGGCTACTATGTTCGTTTACCGTTACCTCAAGGTCTACTCAGTAAGCTATTTAAAACGGAACTGGTTCGTCAACATGAGGTTTAAGAGTATGCTTGAATTCAAACCTGACTAGAGAACTGCTTGAAGACATTCCTTGTGAGCTGCCTAAGGACACGACTGAAAAGAAGAACTATGTGTACTTGGTTGTGTATGATATAGGATTGCCTGCATAGAAAGAACTTGAATGTGGTGTTTCGATAAAACGAATTCTGACATAGGAGGAACAGTGGACGACGGTTCTTGAAATGGATTAGGCTAATGATAGTTTGGAGAGCACTTTCCGATCGCAGTCGTCCAGGCTCTGTCGTGGAAAGTCTCGCAGCACATCCACTTGAGCTGTCGATCGAAGTACCGTGGATCCTTGACAAGGCTTGGAGGAATTAGGACAAGGGAGGAAACAGATAGGTTGAGATGAGGAAGTGGAAGGAGCCATCTACATAAGGCCGCTAACAACCAGCGCTGAGATCGCAAAGACGTGTGGGGCGCCGATTATATCAAAAATCCTCCAAGTGATAGAGCTCTCGATCGTCGCGAGCTGTAGGACGCCACTTAGGCAAGTGGTGATACAGAAGCGGTTACATGTCCTGAAGATGAGAGCTGGAGTGTTCAGGTCGAAAATTGTGAGGTGAAGGTATATTTGCGTTTTATCAATAGCATTATGATTCAAGTTGTGAATGTTGTGGAATCATCTATTAATTTGAGAGTTTATTTCTTTGGGTCGTAAATATTTCAGGATTTTTAATTCATACTCTCTGTATTGTTCTGAAATATCATGGTAAATTGAATTTGTAGTACTTCCAGTAAATAGTATGTTATGATTCGATCAGTAGTGTGATACTATAGATGTTACAAATGCTATAAGGAATTTATACACAGTGAAAAAGTTGTTTAATCCATGCACATACAGGACAATAACGTCAAAAAGAGAAAATCACAGCTTGAGAGCGACAATTTTTTGTTCTTTTAAACCTGCTATATTCATATGGAAATCATTTAGAGAAAGACTGGACTGAGAGAGAAGATCCAGTTAATTAAAACGATAATTATTGGATGTATTTGATTGGTTGTTTTTATTTTGTATTATCGATTTTTTTACGGTTTCTAACATCTTCAATTCTCAAGAATATCCAGATAATTTCTTAGCATTGCGTGGTATGTAATTTGGTTAAATTGCGACTGAGGTAAAGTCTAAAGTACTCTATTGATATAGAGTTTAAAAAGCATAGAGCTGTTCAAGACTAGCTCATAACTGACATATACATCTATCGTCGCATCCAGAATAGATCGTATCTTTCTTAACAGTGGCTTAATTGACAATAGTCACAGATATGATTGATCAAATAACTGATCTAAGTAATTAAGTTTAGATTTAAAGGAATATTGATAAGATTATCGTGACTGCTTTGTGAGGGAATGACAAGTCATCAGCATGTGGGCCGTTCCATGGCTAAGGGTGCATCCTGGGGTGGCTTATCGGCCATAAATTCAAGTGAGAGGGGAGACCATTTAGGAGGATAAGAGACATTGGAACAAGGGGGCAATCTGTAAGACGGAGGGGTTCTCGACCGATCCTTGCTCGAAAGATCCGTAAGCTCGAGTCAACTTAATGTTGATACAAGTAGAACATGTGCTTGTAGCGCAGTTGTCGAATGTCCGCTCAGTTTCACATGCTATTGTATTAGCTACATTTACCAGTAACCACTTGGTTGTGCGAAGTGTTCCTCAATCATGCAGAAATTAAGCGCGCTTTTTAAAGTTAGGAAAGTAGAATATTTCAGCGATTTTATTGGAGTAGCCTCAATTGTTTGTGTGCTCCGCGGAATGGGAACAGAGTAGTTGTGGATTGGCTACGGGCGTATGTTTATTATAGTTCTAGGAAAT
Source organism: Paracentrotus lividus (assembly GCA_940671915.1). Lineage (NCBI taxonomy): Eukaryota > Metazoa > Echinodermata > Echinoidea > Camarodonta > Echinidae > Paracentrotus > Paracentrotus lividus. The sequence continues at coordinate 12,814 of CALNVZ010001995.1, read as the reverse complement.
TATGTCTAGGCATACTGTTGTTATAACCGGCGTTTGTCAATCAAAGAAGTGAACCTTAATATAGAAAAAAGTCGTCCAATAAATGGTGCGCTAGCGAAGCCTCTCAACTCAGCAAGGGGGCCATCTAGAGGTTGAATGTGACATTAGTAACATCTCGTTTCAGGACGGTTCCTGAGAGGAATTCAGCTATGTTTGGCCCTGTACGAGTACGATAATTGACGGTGTCGAGCGTAGTCCCCTCGAGGTGGGGACGCAGATGATTGCATGGCGCATGGTACGATATATCGAAAGGCCCGTACAGTAGCAGGTAGACTCTCTGCAATTAGATCTCATGGCATGTATATATACGAGGCAATGCGAATTATATGCATTGTACATAGAAAATCGAACGTCAAAATGTAATGATTGTATTAACGATGAATAAATAGCTCTTATGTGGTTAATTGCTGGTAGAATATCTTGGAGCATGGCAAGGTGGCATAGTTTGATAAAGAAAAGACTAAAGAATGTTACAGATGATTATCAGAGGTGTTTACAATTTGCGTACCCATGTCTAACTGTGCGTGGCTTGAACGTTGTAGATTGCCCCTGGGAGTAGGGGCAACGTCGACGCTCCCTGTGCACTAATAGATGTGGTATTGTTCGAAATCGATGAAGGGACCTTCAAAAATTAATAGTTTGTAACTTACCTCAAAGCCGATTCATTCACCATGTTGAGAACTACAGATATCCAATATTTTTGGTCTTTACTTGGTTTTAGCAGCAAGTATTGTGTATTTATAGAAATAGAGTGGATAGAGAGAGATCAGATTTGGATAAGAAGATGAGAAAGTGATTTGACAAGCATAGTGCCCCCGGTTTGGTCAGTCGCCGGCTGACTAGTTTTGAGCTAGATGAAGTGATGTTGTTTTAGGGGCGATGGGTTGAAGACCATGAGCAGGTGGTTGTTGCCAAATTACCAGCGACGTCAAGTGAACCATGTTTTAAAGATGAGGTATATAATTATTAATATTACAATCCAGCTATGCTGAGGTCTGTCAGGATCGTGTGAGAAAAAACAAATAGCACGGCTGTTGTTGTGTTGTAACTAATACGGGGATGCTTGTTATATCATTTAGGAATAGAAATATATTTTTTGTGCTATACAGTGTATTTTAAAGGATGAACATTCGGCAATTGTTGTAATATTAGCTTATAATAGAGCACCTATTCGAGTAGAAGTAGGTGTAAGAGAGAAAGGATGTTCTATTAAGTTGTTTAGAATACATTGCTGACTTTTGGCTTGTGATCTACATTTGCCTTGGTATTAGCGTCTGTTCATATTGCTTGGCAGAACAGGAAATATACGATTCGATTGGCTCCAACTGTTGGCAGCTGATCAGGAACGATTTCATGGTGAATATATAGGATCACGAATTATCTTGGTATATTTTACAAATTAATTTTATGGCCACAGCAAGGTTTTGAGACTGCGCAGGACAGAAAGCTCATTTAGTACGGGTGTTTTATGCTGAAATGTTGAAATTGATTCATGGGCAGAAGGTTCCAGCGAGAGCGTACGAAGGGTTAAACGCATTTGATTCCATGCATTTGCGAGTCATTGCTATTAATGAAAGTACTGACGCGCCTCATAAAGTGGCCATTGCCAAGAAATAGAGAAAAGTGTCATGTTTGAAAACAGACAAGTTAGTCCTAAGGAAATACGTGATTGGCCTTGCCATAGAAGAGTTTTTTGTTTCATTATATAGTCACACCAGCCTCGCCAAAAAAAATTAAAGTCTCAAAATAGAAATACTCAAAAGTCGAAATTATGACAGAAATACTTAGAAAGAAAGTGGACAGATATTGTAACCGCATGCAAACAACTTAAGTGAATAAATGCTGTTTTATTAGCATTTGCTTTGACTGACATGCAGGCATTGAGAGTCACTCGCTGCAAGGCAATCGCAAGTTATGTTTTTTAAGAAGTTTTTTTTTTGCTGTTGTGTTCTGAACTGATTTCATTCTTTAGATTTAGGTCTCCAATCTCGCTCTCTTATCTAATGGAATCATTGTGCTTTTTCAGTTGTATTAGTTTGTCAGGTTATTAGAAACTGAGAAACTTTAACTTGTCAAGGTTATGAGTTAGAAGCGAATACAATGTTCAATTGTTATTTACATGTTGTACAGGAACAAAGTACAGGAGATAAAGTGACCGTAAAAAATGTCCTAGCATCGGTTTTATTCAATAAATGTGTAATGGTCTTTTGTAGGTCCTACATTCTTTATTAAATTTTAGTGATGAATCTATAAACATTTGTAGTGCGTACATGTCTCATTGTGTATGTAGTCCAAGAAGCAATAACTCCGGAAGTCTCGAATGTTATAGGAGTTAGATTTTAGAAGAATCGCGTTCCTTAGGCGTAACAGATTGTGTTGGCGTAGGAACTGTGTTGGTCTTCACAATCACAAGCTAGATGAAACAGAGTTTTCAGGAAGATATTTACCCAATTTTTGAGAATGGGGTGGGAATATGCCTGGTCATTGTGTTCAAATTTTAAAAAACAATTAATTTCAAGATTAACTTACAGTGTGTGAAACTTTGAATTAAGGGCGGCTTGTTTTGAATTAGAGTTAATTCAAAGTAACTTATATTGTGAGTCGGTATGTCTGTTATAAGGCATCAATTGATATGTGTTGAATGATGGAATACGTTCTAGGCGAGACATGGCGAAGAAAAAGTGAATGCGTGGGAGAGTGATCTGGAGCTAAGTATTGGGTGAGTGAATGGATCGTTTGGATGTGGCATTTTCCAAGACAAAATCGTTAAGTCGCGTTGGTGAGAGCATGATTTATGTAAATTTGCATAGTAATCGGTACAACATTCAGTCTCAAAACAAAAAGAGCCATGTCAAAGGAGCTGGAATTATTCGAAGTCTATAGATTGTAAATCGAGATTATCTGAATTAGTAAAATCAAGATTAGATAAGAGTTTTTAAAGCTATAGTGTAAATGTCAGTATAGAGAAATCGAAATACTTCATATTAAATCCACCCATTCATTAGTTAACAGCTTGAGGGCCCATTACAGCATTGCTGTGCTGGACAGGGGCTTCTTCTGGAACACAGTATTCATGCCTTCCGAAGAATTGGCTCTGATCAATCCCTCTTAGCAACATGACTACGCAAGTTTCTACTGCCAGAAGCAACACATTTTAGTTATAATGGTTATTTAATATTATAAAAATTTAACTATAGTTTCATTATGAAGTATGATAGAAGGCATAATGAAACATGACATGTGAATTTCAAATATAGGATAGAAAGGGTGTAAAAGAGAAAATAAAAAACGCGATAAAAAAGATGATCATTAATCTGACATACATTACCGCGGCTATGTGACAAAATTAGTTGATGATGAGCGAGTCGGCCTCTATTGTGTTATTTAACAAAATCTAGAGAGAATAAGATGCTTGATTGCTTATATCCTCTGACAATTGTAAATGAGAACAGCTACAGGATGAATACCACATACGCATATTCTGCCATGCTGGCCATAGAAGGGCGTAAGTTGTTCTGTCTATAGCAGAGGGCTTGAACCTTTTTGGGTGCGACTACGCTGTGCTGTAGAACCTATGTATGTCAGGTTATTTGTGACGTATCTATAGTTGGATCTAAGAAGGGTAAAAGACGAGAGAATAGAGAGAGAGAGAGATTAGGGGAGAGGAACTGTATATTGGACATATGGAGATGCAGTAATAAGAGGGTGGGAGATAGATGGACAGATCGATATTAAGACAAGATGTAGGTAGCACACAAGATGGATGTAGGAGAAGAAAAGAGAAATTATAACGAAAGGCAGTTTTATATTGTAAAAGGTCGATCAGAGCAACCCTGAATTAGTATGAGCAATTATAGAATGTTCCTTAGATTCTGAGATAACACTTGCATTAAAACTGTGGAGAAAGATTTTTTTCTGAGCACTATCATTCTATGGCGCGAACATTATGAGTCTCACAAAAGCTCGCTGGAATATTAATTGATCGTTTATCAAGAAAGGAAGAACGTGGGGAAAGCCCAAAGGGGTAAAGAGGTTCAAGCATTCCAGCTCTATAATCCACAAAAACTTCCTTCATGTGTATTTGTTCATGGAAAACTCGGCAAAACCACATCGAATCTTCATATTTTCTGTCTTAATGATTTATTTGAGCAGGAGTTAGATAGATGGATTACATATACTAGACTTTTGTAAAATTCTCAGAAAATCTATACGGTGTGGGTCCTACTGCTGCGTGTCGCGGGAGCCATGGTTATAATGTCTCAAGAGTAAAAGTCTGAAAACGCAGAGTCATTGACACAAACGTGCTCTACACGATAGACTTGAAACGCATGAGACCTTGGAATACCAGAGTTAGATGTTTTAACTCATAGCTGGCAGTTTGTTCTAACTGGCAGGATAGGTTTGTCAATTGTCAATAGTCAGGTCATGATAAACATCTTCATTGATAAAATGCATGACTTTCTAAAAAACTTTATCATTTACAAGGCTTGTAATTTTCAACCATACCGGATGTGTTCTTGGATCCAACATCATAGCCGTTGATACATAAACATGGACAAAGTACCTATGACGTGCCTCATTTAAAAGTACCCTACTCTAACCCCGTCTTATCTTGAAGGCGCGGGGTGGAGGCTGTTCACTACAATCAAATTTTGATAGTTATTACCTCAAATGCAAGATTAATGCTAAAAGGGATTAAGCACGTTCTGCGAAACTGTTTCCCTGTGCCTCTCTCATAAGATTAAATCCTCAATTGCAAATCGATGTAACATCATCAGCGAGATATCCGCATGTTGCAACAGGACTTCTGTTATTATAAGAGTCATTACTGGCAGTGAACTCAAGTCGGGAGTAAGTTTTTAACGTTTATAGTTATGATTTGGCAGAAATTGATCGTACTTTCTTGCTGTTAGTTAGCGGGCACAGATGTTAATAATAGACCGATTTACTAAGTATTATAAGTTATGCATGACTTTTTCAACAAAGGTTATTACTGAACAAATATTAGGAATTGCTGAGGCTTTGCCTGGAACAAATAGAACAGCTAATGGTATGCAGAAGCTGGAGTCCATGTGTATTGATAGTGTTCATGTTCTTTATACTATGGTGGTTGAATACCTTGTGTACTATTAGCATGCTCGGCCAGGCGACGATAAGAAACATGGATAAGTTGATATATAACTGAGTAAACTCGGTCATGCTGAAGTGCTTGAATAATCTAGGAGATGTTTTTTTTTTTTTTGTCATTATTATCATGTGAAGTATCTTCTTTTGGAACGACACTCTTCTTTGAGATTGTGCAGAGACAGATCATGCTTGACAGGACTACAGTCCGCTCTTTGTACAAAGGGTAAAATGTGATATAGGGACTATTTCAAATCGCAACCTATCATTGTAGATTCATCATGTAAGAAGCAGGCCTGATCGAGAGGCGAAAAAGATTCATTTTGTTTGGTTATTCTATTTCATACATGTATTAGTCTTAATATGGATACGCAGCAAGAGACATTGATGATTCTCGTGATTTTTGCAATATTTAATAGATGCACTTCCAGGTAAGACTTTATCCGTTATCCACTAAGGCATATAAGGATCCTAGTGATTTTTGGTAATGATACTCGTCCAGGCGAAGGTCCTGTGAGAGTGCCTTTCAAATAACAATTTTGATGGCAGGCCCAATTGCCATCCGAGGTCAGAATTATGGCTCATATTGAGTTGGGGCATGGCGCATATGTTCATGTGTCTTGGACCTTAGGTCTGGATGGCTTAACATCTGTTACTAGTGATAGGGATCTAATGTATTACATTCTGCCCTAATCTTATAATAATTGTAAATGGTATGCACCAATGATTATGAAAATACATGATTCGGTATTTTTTCCAATTGCTCTGATCTCATAAAATGGGTCAGCTGTCGGATGAGTTGAGTATCTTAGTATCCAATGGAACTGCTATTTGAGCAATTCAATTAATGGTTTGTAAGCACTATGTTGGAGTGGTGATTTTAACTATTAGGTCAATTTTGTGACCGCTCATTATGCACAAGATAATACAAGATAAAGTGCAGCGTAATTTTAAAGAAGCATGATCTCGACCACAAGTCATCAATAAAAGGTACAAAGTTTACAATTAATTAACATAAGATATGAAATTTTCTTGGTTGCTGTATATTGGGAAGAACAAGAGCATTGTGATTCTAAACTCGACGATTTAGTGCCAGATATAAATTAATGGTTAAGGCTATAGGAACAGTAAATGATTGAGAAATGATTTAAAGAGATAAGATTAAATGTGAGAAAAAGTTGGTTATAGATAATAACTAATAAATAAATGAAAAGAACTTATATATAATATCATTGAACGATGAAACTGAAACTTGTAAGAGTGGATGAAGATAATCTAAATTTTGATTAGGTTTGTTTTGTATATGTTGTATTGCACCAAATAATTGTGAGAGATAATGTGTTAGTAAAAAAAACCGTTTGTACGTATAAAACCATTTAGGACAACAGATCTAAATATCTGTATCTAGAGTATTAAGAATTAGTATAGAATGACAAACATTTATAGATAAGTAAAATTCAAGATTGATTGAAAAATATAATCTTATTAAGCTTCGTATATCTAATGATGTAGCTATTGAATTAGGAGTTAAGCATAGACTGACAATAAAAGTGAAAGAAAAGGCTGCAATGATGAATAGAAGGGAAGATTCTTGTTATGTTAGGTTGATGATTGAAGAAGAAAAAGAGAAGATTACGAAACTAAGCCTATAAGAAAACTTGAATAAAGAATATAAATAGATAGTTTAAAAGTGATAATTAATACATGAAAACATATTTTAGCATTGTAATAAAAAATAAAAAAAAGTAATAAATAAATATTACACCGTGTATAAGAACGATGGAGTAATAGTAAGGAATTTTAATGAAAAAAAAAATAGAAAAGGAATTGATATAAATAGAAAATAATTTATATGTTGTTCTTAGTAGTGTCCAAATGCATTATGTATGGAAAAGAAATGACGAAATTAATATTGATATTTAGAAAATGTATATTGTAATGAATTGATTTATGAGTGTATGGGAGAACCTTAACTAAGGAAAAGCAATTCAATAGAAATAAATGAAGATAATCAAGTTAATGTATGTTAGAACATAGGTATACAGGAGATAATAGTTATGGTTCATCGAAAAGTAAAAACAGATAAGAGGTGTGTATGCTATATGACAAGAGATCTTTTAGCAAGTATGTATCTAATGATGGACGAATACAGAACAAAGAAAGTAAAAAGAATAAATTTGACGCTGTGTTATATTTTGTTGGTAATCTAGGTAGAAATAGTTTACTATAATAGTTAATGATTATGTATGACATCGAAATAGTCGTACTCGAGAAAAATTCGAAATTAGCGAGATTATTAATGAAAATAAAAGTATGTAGTAAACAGCTAATAAGAAGAAACGAGATTGAGTTAATGTCAGAGGGAGTTAAAGTCATCTTAAAAACCTATAAAGCTATAACGACAAAGTTCAACACTTAAATTGATTTATAGTATTTCTATGAAAAGATATGAACGAAAAATTAGTTAAGAGTATATTTGATTTGAATTTTCTTTTAACAAATATATGTATTATGATTTTTGACTTAGCATCATTTCTTCGATACGAAGATTTTAAAAACTTATATTATTAGGCGTATGAATTGATAAGATGTCATAGCGTAAAATGATTACCGAATAAAGTTCTAGGTTATGCGGGAAGAGTATCGCAATAGAAAGATATGAGTAATGTGAATATATTCCAAGATGCATACGTAAAAAAAGAAAAGATTATTTGTGGAGGTTCTACATAAAGGAAGTTAAATAATTTGTAAGCAGAGATGAGGATGTTTCTCTCTATAGAGAAAGAAAAAGGAATATAAAACCTTAATAAGCAAATGCAGGGAGAAAATGAGAATAAATCATATTACAGCAGAATTATAATCGGTAGACATGTTACAGTAACAGTTAACAATGGTGAAATAAAGGAGAAAAATAAAATATAAATAACGCTTGAAGACAGACATGAGAAAAAATCAAATAGAGCAATGAATAGATGAGGAAGATTCATAAATGACACCGATGATATCGAGATTAGATAATGTATTGGATAAAACTAAAAGGATGTGATGAAATGCAAAACAGATAGAAGATCAAAATGTAAAATATTATGTAAGAATCAATGCATTCTCGAAATTTGCAGTACGAAATACGAATTGTCATCAAATTGGGTAGGATATTGTACATCAGAATCGGTACAGTCGATTAGTACTGCAAAAACAAAAATCATAGTTGAATTCGAGAATGCATCCTTTTCGAAGGTATCTAATTGGGGGAAATATGAAGAATAGATTGATACGTACGAAATACGAGTAAAAAAGAAGATTAGAGAATTATAGAGTGAGTTCACGCACGTCAATTGCGGTAAACAACTTAGTTACCATGTGAACTTGTATTTCAAATCTACATAGGATAAGTGCTTAGAAAAGACTATTAATAAAATGTGAAACAATGAGTTAAGATGTGGATGTGGTAATAGTGAAAAGGAAAAATATAAGATAGTGACAATCAAAATAAATCTGCGTATAGATTATAGTTATAGGAAGCAATGAATAAGAAAGTTATGAGATTAAAAGTGAAAATAAACATAGAAATTGTCATTGTCTGGAGATTGAAATTTGTTCATTTATATGAGTGTCACTGAACATAGAACTGGGTGGTAAGACTCGGGGGGAAAAAAAGGAAGAGAAAATAATGAAAAAAACAAATTACTCAGTGCTAGGTATGCACAAGTCGACTGCTTCACAGTAGAAAAAGTTTGAGAACAAGAATCTTAAAAATAGGGAGAGATTATTTAAGAGATATATGAACGGAGAATTGCATCATATGCATGAATTGTAGTAAGGAAGAAGTAGTAAGTAGTTTATCGGAAAAACAAAAACGGTGTACAAATGGTGGAAGAAACACGAGAGACACTTCTGATATGAGTAGTTGGCTTATCGACTGATGCTAATCGGGTAAGCATATGATAAGAGTTAATGATACGAATGATTGAAGGCGACTACTACATACTAAGAAAAAATCAGCAAAAATATGCCAGTGATATAACATATGGGAATCAGCAAAACACTTAGGTCTAAATATATGTAATTTTGCGCGAATCAGAAAGAGAAATAAAAAAAATGTTGCTGAGCTTAAACGAATTATGTAGCGGAAAGTGGGAGAGAGAAAAAAATAGATTAGTAGAAAATATACGATGAAGAAAAAACAAATACATATAAAACATTATGTAAAAAAACATCAGGATATCTACTAAATAGTAATAAGGCATAGAATATGAGAGAAGAATAAAATAATCGTCTCATAGGAAAAAAAAGAAATATCTAAGATGACAAGGGTGACCGAGGATAAAACATAGGAGTTAGATCAGAATTAGAGAAGGGAAACAGATGAGGATGTGGAGAAAACGAATTAAAATAATATGTCCATGTATAAAATACATTCTAATTATAAGGAAGACAATGTCTTAAACTGATCGAATAACGCGTTGAAAAACTAGGGAGCCATGAAACGGAAATAGCTAAACTAAGTGCAGTCGATCTAAACTGAATGAAAAGTATACTACCGAATCTATCCATGAATGATACAGCGAAAAAATCCAATCGGCTATCTGAGTAGGCACGGACTATAATACATGATTGAATTTGCAGCAACTGGATGATCGCAATGGAATTTACGTGGGGTATAAATTGTTGATCTTACATAGGAAATCAAAAGATATAGGATGAGACGTACAGGTTAGGGGGAAGAGAAAGAATTGCTAATGCAAATTAATTATAAGTCATCTCGGTAAAGGGTATATTCAGATGAACAGTATCAATTGCGCGAAAGTCAATAGAACTAGTTATTGAATTAAGAACACTGATAGCCAGTAACAGAATAGTAAGATTGGACTCAACTATAAAATAGAAAGAACAGGTACGAATTTCGATAGAGATACTTATAATAAATGAAGACACGATAAAGATAATTAAAATAGTTATCAGAACAGAAGTCTCTAGATTTCAAAGTCGGATGCAAGGGTAATTCTATAAGTACGGAGATACAGAAAGAAATGATACACCCAGTGTTATAAATAGAAGGTACTAATTTAGGATCCACAGATCGTGATATTCAAGGTAGATTATTGGCTTCTTCAACCAGCCGATAAACATCAGGTACTCAATTACGTGGCCAGATACTGTAGATATAATTACTGTAACAAGTTTATCAAGTATATTACTGTAGAGGCTCACGAGTACACGGTCTTACACATATGCTTAATGTTTACACTTCTATACTGTTATTAGCCGAGCCTGAAATCATTCGGTATACTACTGCCATTTCATACGTATACATTTCAGGTCGTCGTATAGGTGAACTGTTGACTGTAGAAGGACTGGTGTAAATAATTAGGAAAGGAGATTTTAAGCGGTTATAGATGTCTACAATTTATTGAAAATGGAGGGGCGAGGAGAGTGATTGAAGCACGAAACTGGAGGGATGGGAAAAAAAAAGAAAATAGAGAATGAGGAAAAGCTAATAATCACGCATGTTAAGACGATAGGAAAAAGATAACACAGAAAAAAAATATATAAAGAAGAAGAGAAAAATTTATAATCGGAAAAAACGAGAAATAGTAAAATATTCAGGTGTAAGGAGATAGACCTAGCCTCTATTTCGCAAAAACGGATACGCAGAAAATTTTGAGATAACTATTTCAGCGATTAGAACGCAGAAGGTAACTGGTAAACTAATATCATATGAACTGCTAATGTCTAATTGTCAATGCAGGCAATTAAATAAAAATAGAAGGGTAAATGATAAAGAAATGAACATATATGAGAAAACAACAACCCAACAGCTCGGATGATAGCATATTAAATGTATGAGGACAACTCAAAAATTAGATGACTTATTTGAGAATCGAGGTTAAACCATGTAGACAGATAAAAGAGAAAAAAATACAAGGAATGATGATTAATATATCAGTACTATAAGTAAATAGTAAGAACGATATCGACAAGAAAGGAATGATCGCTATTACTTCTCGATGCAGTCTGACAAAATACATTTCTGTAAGAGACGACTAATTAGACATCTTACCATAAGATTCGAGAAGCTGAAAGTCTATAGCGTATTGATTAGAGAATGAGATGAAAGAGATAAGACACATCGTATAACTAACAGGAATTCCAATTCAGGAAACTTATTAGAATGATCAGATGGATATTAGAAGAGATGTTTACATCACGATGTGAAATAATTGCCAAAAATGAAAGCGAAGATGTATAACCTTCGGTGGAGTAAATAGAAGTATTTATAACAAATTGCGGATTAATTTTGGAATAAGAAAGAAAAAATAGTTACTGGTATCCAAGGCGCTTAGATGCCTAGCGAAAGAAAATATGTGATATTAGGAGAATATGTGAAAGATACATAGATGGTAAAGAAAAAATGAAAAAAATCTAAATGATAACAAGAATGAATTGAAGGACAGATATAGTGATGATAATAGAAATAAGGGGAAATGAATTAAGCATCGAAATAATGAAAGAAAGAAAATAACGAATAGGATAGCGTTAGATGTATGGATTATAATAATGAAAAACTCAAAAAATAGCTATAGATAACAAAGAAAAAAAAAAAATAGAAAGAGGAAAGGGAATGAAGAGAAAATAATGGGACTGAGTAGCTGTTCAAAGAGATTGTTAATATAGAATATCAATCGTGAGTTTCTATATTGGAAAGTAGAGATCAATTGAAAATAGGAAGAAAGAAAATACGAGAATAGGAGTTAAAAAGGTCATGGAGACAAAATAAAGGGACTAGAGAAGGAAAATCATTAATCGTGCTTTGTAGTATATTATGCTATAGTCGATATATGTGTTCTAATATCTTTCTTAGTTGATTATAGATAAATATTGAGGAGAGGAATGTGCATATTCATTACAAATAAGAATAACAGATAATAAAAAGAATTTAAGCAGGTAAATTAGATAAATTGAAAAGAAAAGCTAGGGATAGGGGAGGTGTACATTGTTGAAAGAACGATAAAAGAGTAAATTAATAAGAAAATTTTAAAAATGTTCGTTTATAAAGAGAAAATAAGCGGCATCTTTATGATGGAATTCGATTAAACTATATGTATGGAAGAAATCTACTTCGTAAGAATGAAACACAATTTATAATATTCTTTGTCTCGAAGACAGACCATCTATATTATCAAATATAGAAAGATACTAAATTATACATCAGAAGCTATATATTATGGTTGGCGTATAGTAGTTGACGACAACAAAACGAAGAAAGAATAAGGGGAGATGGCCGATATTATGATGAATAAAAATAAAAGATATAACATCAAAATTCTCATCAGATAGAGATATAAATTAAGGTAAATGAGAGAATCTTGATAATGATTAAAAGATATTGGCATAAAAGAGAATGAATCTAATAAAAAAAAAGACATAGGAAAATAAATTAAGGATTGAAAATAAGATGATAAAGAATTAAAAAAGAAAAACAAAGAAAAAGAAGAAAGAAACACAGAAAGAAAAAAAGAAAAATACAAAATATAAGATCGCTTAATTATATAAAAAAAAACAAATAGAAAAAGAAGGAAAAGATAAAAAAGAAAAAAAAAGAAAGGGAAAAGGAGATTAGATATTACAAAATAAATTAAAAATTGAAAGA